>WTSP01018724.1:30753-47470 GCA_025331215.1 Actenoides lindsayi
AAGGTAGCAGCCTGTTCTCACAGACAGTGTCTGCTGCTAGCAGTGAGAACACCCCATGGTTAGAGTTACTACCAAGGCTTGGTGTGCAGACCAAGGCCACTGCTGGATCTTGGGTACCACATTGGGGGGTGCAGACAGTGAAAGGCTGCACCTGCAGGGAGGAGCAGTCAAGACAGGTGACCCTGAACTGACCAACGAGGGATTCCTCCCATATATTTCATATTTAGTATAACGCTGAGGAATCTCAAGGGTCAAGTCTCTTCTTCAATGGCCAGCATCCGAGGAGGACTCTGTCCATTCTGCCTTTGATCCCAATGCATGTGTTTGTTCCTGAATCCAGTTCCAGAATCCAGCTCCTGGATTCGGTTCCCATCTGCTGCTGAGTCCAGTCTGGGACTTCCCCAGTGCCTGCTCCACAGCATCAGTGGTGACAGTGCCATAATTGCCATCAGAGGGATTGAGTTTGGCATTGGTTTTGTACATATTCCATTTTACTATTATTTTCATTAAATCTGTTCTAGCTTTCTTTTCTAATCAAGAAGTCTCTCTCCCTTATTCCCTTTCTCCTTCCCTTTGTGGAGGGAGACAAGCTAACAGAGACCATCTGTGATAGGTCTATCAGACTGCCCTAACCCTAAACCTTGACACAGGGGAATGGGAGAAGGTCTTCCAAAACATTCATTTAATATTTTCCCCAGTCAGTTATTACACTGACTGATAGCTGTGCTCTGTTTTCACTCTTCCCTGAAGAGACACACCCAGAGAACAGTACTTCAACATGTTAATCTTGTTATAGTGTCATATCCAAAATGCACAACACAAATCAGCAATGGCCAAGAATTTTCTGACTTCCCCCCCCAAGGTAATCACAAAAACCAATTTATCAAAAAGTTTTCACAGAAAAGGCATTCCTTTTGGCAGGGTAGAAAAACAAAAGAAAACACTGTCTTAAAAAGATTACCAAGTACAAGACTGAAAACAAAGGATGCTCTGCCCAATACAATCAATAGCTCAAGACAGAGTAAGATTTGCAAGATCTAAGCTGAAGTTTCTACTGTGCATGAATTTGAGAGAAAGAAGAGTTTTGGAAGGACTTCTCCAATAAATGTGTTCTAATACTTCTAAGAATTCCTGACTTTTGAGGCATCTCAGGTAACTAAACCCAACATTTTTACTATTGCGGACTGAAAAATACAAAATATACACATTATATTACAGTATGTGCCCAGAGGATCTCTCTGAGGTAATATTTTTTTCTTTATAGCTGCTCTTTAGAGTAAATAAATATTGTAGCATTGTTTTATTTTCAGTCATGAAAAATGCTCACTGTGTTCCCATGTATAGAACTGTGACAGACACAGCATGACCTGGGCCTGTCCAGTTCTTAATAGTCACATTTGGTGTTTTGACATTAACTGTTTTAATCCAATGGATAATAAAATATTCCAAGTTCTGGGATGGAGGTGGAAAGAAAACCCACTTTCAGCAAAGCACTAGACAGACTGCATATCCAGCCCCTCAAAAACATACCGGAGAAGTATTTAGGTTTTCATGTTGTAATTATAAACACAGAACTAACCAACAAGTAACACAAACACAGATTCATAACTTAGAGGATCAGAATCCTTCACAGACATTTCCAGACTTTCCAAGCTTTTCAATGGATGCTGATTTCTGTCCTCTTCCATTTCCTCCCCTTTTTGGTAACTAGAAGGCAGTTCCTCTTCTCACAGTTTTCAATCCCACTGATCACATCAGATGTTACAAATCCCTCCACCCAACTTTAACATAACAGAAGCACTATCTTGGGAGGTCCCTTTCAACCCCTAATATTCTGTGGTTACCTGCTAATAGCTGTTAATTGTGCCTTTTACCTACACTGCCCAACAGCACTCTTTAGCTAGGCCTAAAAACACTGACTCCTCAAACACATTCAAATAGAGAAAAAAAAGTTCCATCTACTTTCTGACACTTTTTTTTTTTTCCTGTTTTCTTCACAAAACATCAATTGGAACAGCAGTCTTCAGAGGTGATGTGAAGAAGGAAGCTCTTTGTCAAATGAGTTTTGCCTTATTTTTTTTTCTCCTTTTATTTACACCTACAGCATTTAAACACACTAAGCTTCAACTTGAAACACACTTTCTGTATGTAAATTCAGAATAAGAGAAACATTTGCTGCACAGACTAACCTGTGATGATAAGACATTCATTGTGATCCAAGACTTCAGTGATGAGCCTCGATACAATCAGTTCTGGGTTAATTAAAAACCGAATTTCTTCTTGTACTAGGCCTGCACCAGTCACACCACCTCCGACAAAACGGTTTGCAAAATCAACCTAACAAAAATACATCCAGGAGGATTACAAGATGAGCAAACAGCACAAAATTATTTCATTTAACAAGGTAAATAGATTCCTGTACAAATTTGAATAGTTCTATTGAAATCTGCTGTTACAGCTTAAAAAAAATACAAGCAGCAGGACAGCCTGATAGTATGCCTTTCTCCTTTTTTCCCTTTCTACTTCTGTGCCTGCAAAAGGCCTGCACCAACATTCACTTTCCTTTCTCCAACAGACCACTCATTGTGCTGGGGACCATAGACCCCACCTGCCATTTGTGTTAGGGTTTGGAGAGCCACAAAGCCTCCAAATCCAGGGAAGGCTTTGGGTTAGGATTCAGAGACCCACAAAGCCTACAGTTTGTTTTAAGAAAACTGAAAGCAGGACTAGTGGCAAGATAAAGTTTTACATCTCAAATTCTCCGAATTCAAAGGTTTTGTGGGTTTTCTGTGAAGAACACATATTTAAGAGTAAAACACATTTCTGTAACTGTGAAAGATGAAAACAGGCAATTACAGTATTCTTTTCACACTTTATGGATATCAAACAATTATTAAGTTGACATTTAATAAGCATTCTGTCCCAGCTGGCCACATTGAATCATTTTTGGATTCTCTACCTATAAGAATCTCTTCTGAATTCTCCTTGGAATGCATTTGAACAAGGAAAGTCATTTTGAACTTTAAGGCTTCTGCTTTAAACAGAGGAGCTCTGGACTCTGGGTTTTTTTCTGTAATAGTACATGTTTTGAAAGTTGCATTTTTAATATAGATCACAGTATTTAATAAACCAAATCCTTTTAAAAATTTATTACAATTTACACAAAATATCTGCCCATATAAATATATTATTTTAAAAAGTTACTTCATCTTTCCAATGCTATTAGTTTCTTACTGATTTTTATTTAGATATTGATAAGAACACATTTACAGGAGGGGAACAGAAGTTGCTGGAGTGGCATGAACATCTGTGTACATTATAGATTGATTTAGGAGCAGCTCTGGTCAAGCCTAAAACACAAAGACAGCCAGCCACTACAACAGCAAGCATTCCTGCAGGCTACCCTGGAAATACCAACACAGTTTAGTTGTTTAAGATTTACTGAACTTAACTATGATACAAAAAAAGTAACAAAAACTACCCAAAGGTTTAGTGTGTCACAGTACCAAATGCACTTTAGCTGTGCAGGGTAGCCTCACCTTGGGCCCTGATCCTCACCTCAGCACACGGCCCATGTACAAGCACAAGCTCTTGTCCTGGACCTTGCCCGAGATGCATCATGTATGGGCCCATGCCCAGCCCTGTCCTCTGCTGATGCCCAGTTGCTGACAGCACATCTAGGATTGACCCTTGTCATCTTGCCTCTGTCTGATGACTGCCAGCTTGTCAGCAAAACCTGTTATTGTCACCATCCCTGCTCCTGCTTGTCCTAGCCATCAAGCCTGTTCGCTGAGGCTGGGGGTCACTGTGGACCCCAATGTTGTCTTGCTTTGATCATCCTGCTCCCTCCTGAAGCGAGTGCTCTTCATCTGAGATATTTTGTTTGAGAAGACTTTAAATAGCCAGCAGTAAAACTATCACATTCTGGGCAATACTCACTTTTACAGAGTGCAGCAGAAACAGTACATGAAAAGGCATAATTCAACTCTGACCTCTGAGGTTTAGTATAGTTGAATAGAGAGAAATGGCTATTGAGCAGTTGCTGGGTTCTTAGACATTTGAGTGGTCAAATTTTAAAAAGTCATAAGACATTTTAAAGTTTGAACAAAAAGCATTGCAGAAAAGTCCTCCTAATCTCCCTCCTCCTCTTCCTTTGCAGCACTTGTTCCTGGCTAAAGAAGTCATAACTTATTTTTTTGGTAAATAAAGTCTACAAGGCAGATTTTATTTTAGTTTTTTTTAAAGAAAAGCAAAAAAGAAACAACTAATTTGAAAACTCAAATGTGTTTCTTGCTAAAGATATGGACAGGACATCCTCCTTATGAATTTCTTTTGCTGACTGCCTCCCAGACTGAAACAGTAATGCTGGCAGCAGCAAGAAAGTCTCATGAACCACTGACCTGGTCACTGTCTGGGGCACAAGAATAATTTATTTTTTTCAAATAAACTGAAACCCTTGACAACTCATCAAGATCACAGCCTGAAACTTTTCTCTTGTCAATTTTGATCCTGGTTTGAACCAAAAGACCTGAAGCTGTCCAGGGTGGGTGATATTCTGTACCAGGTACATGTGCAAACGTAAACGAGCTGAGGAATATTGACAGTACAAAGGCTGCCTATAGAATTAATCTTGACGTTTCTTTTATGCTCCATAACATCTTGTCATTTAAGTCAAATGAGGATAAACAAATAACTTTGTTAAGCTGGTAGGCCATAAAAGCATGACAAAAACATGACAAAGTCACATTTACTGTTATATGTGCTTACCTGTAGCATACCTTGTCCATTGTTTTCGATGGTGCCTTCATAGGTGACATGCAATCTAGACAGTTTTTTCTGAGATCTGTCATTGTACAGAAAGGATAATTACAGAATCTCCACACAAAGACATCCATTTTGAAAGGAAACCCATCCAAACCCAAACTTCTTACACCCTTTAAACATAAGGTCATTTAAAAAAAGAACCCCGATACATTAAAGAAAATGCATTTGCCTTTCAGAAACAATTTGCAAAGGTTTAACATAGTCAATTGTTCTCTTTCTCCACCTCTTTTCACCATAAAGCCCCAAATTTGAAACTGAAGTCCTATGTCACAGAAGTTTGTCCCACATTGACCTCCTAAGCAGCAAGAAAGCTGCAAGACTTGTTTTCATGCTGATTATCACCCATACTTCATGACATTTCCTACAGTTTCTGAAATCAAGTCATCTCTCTCTTTTCCCCACTCAAGCAACAGCATCGAAGATGTGCTACTGTTTTAAAAGTTCACTTAAGGCTTGTTGGCTTCACAAACAAACATCCTGGAAAACTCAGGGCACTCAAATTACTTGTGGAAGTTCATCCACTTCCCTCTGTACTTCCCTCTATAAGAATCCATATCAAACACTGCTTTCTGTAGTATTTCCAGGTCTGAATGAACTCTGTATGAATGGGATTCAGTTACTGATTTAAGAAATGAATTACCTTAATAGGATGTATGACTTACCTTTCCCAGTCTGGAAACTCCTGGAGACACTGCCTTGTAAATGTCACCAATCCCGTAGGTTCTACAGGCATACCAACCCCAGAAGAAAAATCTATTAACCACTGGAGTTTTAGTACTTACAGTATTTGAAGTAGTAAGCTTTTAAAATGACAACAAATATCATTCTTGGCAGAAACAAAAGCACTTCTCTTTCCTCAAAAGCTGTTCTGAATCTTTTCCTGACAGCCCATGTTCAAATTGAATACAACTAACGTGAAGGCCAAAATATTCACTTCTCTTCTCCCTTCAGAGTCTGAGTATTCTTCTTTTCCCAAATCAAGGAAAGCATATTTCTTAAAGTGATTTCACTTAAACTATAAACATTACTAGAAAGACTCAATAGTTAAGTTAAAGGTGCTGTCACTTAGAAAACAGGCTATCCTGAAAACACCAACACAATTCAGTTGTTTAAGATTTGCTGAACTTGCCTGTATTTAGCAATCTGGCTTTTGTTACACACTTCCATCATAACATTGCATAGCCATTTCTAAATTTGATGGGATTAAAGTTTTCATTCATCTGCTTTGTAGCTAAAAATAAAAATAAAAAAAAGGATTACTTTTTTCTGTGACTCTCCTAAAATAGCAGAAAAGGGTCTTAAGCTTCTCAGGTTTCCTTGGTGACCGTCCTTCAAACAACCTGAAAAACAAGAAATAGTAGCAAATAATTAGATTTCAGGGATGCAGCGCACACTAATTAGGCTACCAATTAATTAGAATTTAATTTTTTTTAGCTCTTGTGCACATACTTTGATTAGCCTTGCATTTAAATACTCTCCTGTGGAAAGAACTCTCTAGACAGCCCCCCTGTAACACAAGTCTCTACGAGTAACAAGTCTGTTCACTTGCTAAGTTTCTGATGCAGGCACTAAGTGAATGCTTATCTCACCCATGCTGATTTTGTAATATCAAAAATATCATCTCAATATGAACACCTAATAAAGCTACTAGTTTCATTTGCAACTCTTTTTTTTTTTTTTTTTTTAGTTTTATTTGGCTCGGATTAAAATAAGTGACCAAGGGGGTGAAAACATCTGTATTGAGTACTCCAGGATCCAAATGTCCTAACCTACTTTCAGCTCATTGAGTTGCAAAGAAGAATTAATGCAACCATGCTGCTTTCAAGAGCTGCACCGCACCAGCAGCCTTTCTAAAGAAAAGAACCCACCCCGACAGAAAAGGCTTCATCCACTGGCTGACTGCTGGCATTCATTTGTAAAAGCCAAAGCATTAAAAAGAAGCATCCTATTTTTAGCCATTAAGTGAATGTATTCTTTTAGGGTTAGCTGAAATACTTGTACTGCATCATCTGTCTTCCAGCAACGTGAACACACATTACTTCATTTCATTTCTAACAGAGTAACAAGGCATTGTTATTGGCAACACATAATGGAGTTTATCTGGAAGGAAGAATAGCAGCGACTTCAGAAATAATATCCTTTCAGTAGGAAGTTTAGTAAAAGATGTCTGATAGACTGAAAGCCCCGAGGATGTAAGATCCCCCACAATAAACAGCCTAAGTAAAGGAATAACACAACATCATTCATTTGTTTCCGTGTACCGGAATGACAACCTGCCTTGAAAAGCAGAATGCTGTCAGGTGAATTTAGCTTTTAGTAGTGAAGTGAACTAGATTTCTTCATTATTTAAAACTTCTTATGAAGCATGCACGCTGAAGAGATCAATTTTATCCAATAAATCTATGCTAAGTCACAGAAGCTAGTTTGAAAAAGATTTGATGAAAACTTTTATTCTTCAAATCATCCGTCAGGACTTACAGAATCTCTTTCAAAATGGTCCACTATATGAGTTCTATCAAGGAATTGTGCTTGCACAATTAATAAGGGGTTCATAAAAGAAAGTTGATATGTGTATGTGTATGGAGGTCTTGCCTGAATGCATCAATTACCTCTGATCTTTTATCTGGAAGTGTCATTTTGTACAAATCCTTTGAACTGGTTAATTTATCTATCAGCCTGTTCAAGCCTTTACTAGTTTTCTTTTGCCTTTTTACATCAAATTGAAATCTTGCTTATATTGTAAATTTTCAGGTGATAGTTCATGTAAAAAGGGCAGTACATAATTCAGCATAACTAGCAGACTGGGGAGGACGAGTCCAGAACTGGAAAAAACTATGCCTGATGTAAGTCAGATAAAGCTAAAACACAATGGCAAGGCAGATGAGTTTGGTTTCATCCATTAAAATTACTCACCCTATTCTGTCAAGGAGGGAATTTCAACCACATTGGGTTTTGGTTTAAATCTGAAGTGTTCAGCACTGGCCTGTCTTTTGTCTTGTTAAAAGATGTGCTAACTATGTCTCTTCTTTCTCCTCTGGGATCAAAGCTAGAGTAATGGTGATCTGCTTCTAAAAAATCTCATTTACAGCAAATAAATATTCCCAAAACACCATCTATAATTACAATAATGAGAGAGAGATCTGTATTTCTGTTCTAGCCCTACATGGCAGCACAAAAGAATGTGAAAAGCTCTGGGTTCTGGCACAGGCATGCCTTGCTGTAAAGGGATACTCCATACAGTGGGAATAGCAGAATACTGTGGCATACAAAATCATCTGCATTTTGACCTTTTAGCTGTACTCATCCAGTAACTGTGTGCCAGATCTTTTACAGCAGTTAGTCTAAGTGCTCCCATCAACCTTCTCTCTCTCCTCACTTTGCTTATTCACGATGACATAATAGAAATTGTACTTTCTCTTTGACAATCTACTGTTAAATAAAAAAAATAATTTTTTTAAATAAAATTATTTATTAAAAAAAAAAAGTAGGCAATCCCAATCCTGTACATGTTTAGGACTGAATCCACCATCAGTGATGTTCAAACCAGAATGCACTCATAAAAGGATTTATAGCAGGTTGAAGACACCATGTCTTAGATAATAAACTTGATTTACCTCATATTTTCCGTGTCTATAATTTACCTTTATTAAGTCATCTAGTAGCAAACTGAAGATGGCTGTCTGCAAGCATGCTTTTTATTATATATGTGTTTGCAAAATACAAAACACTAGTATGTTACTTGCATGTTTTCATAAAACCAGATGAAGGAGCTCTTGTCTTCAGCTATTTCAAGTAGAAGTGCTTCACAACGTTAGGAATTTGTTCCAAAGGCCAATCAGACCAGTGGAAGAACCCTTACAGATTTTATTGGGCTACAAATCAGCCTTAAACCCTCATAGTATCTCATTAAGGTTACTGATAGTCATGCAGTTTAATCTGGTTGCCTCACGTGTTCTTTTAAATTTCCACATAAATGATATTACAATGACATCAACGATTCAGAAGACTTCTACCAAGCTCTACAAAAGTGAGAAGAGGAAAAGCACAAGAGAAAAACCAACACCTACCCACCCCCCAGAACACACAGGCAGCCAAGCTTTCTTAAGAGCAGCACAAAGTAACCAGTTACCTCTGAATGCAACAGGAAAAACAAGTGACATTTACAACAACTGAAAATGGTCCAGTCCTGCCCCATTAATTTGAGATGGCATAACATGGCAAAGTTATGAATGTTTTAACCTTGAACCTTAATTATGAAAAGACTAATTAGGCAACATTATGAAAAGTGTTATTTCTGGAGCAAATATCTCTATTTTGAAGAGCAAAGCCAGATGATGGCATTCATAAGATATTAAATACAATTCTTCTTCAAGCTCAGACACCGATCCTACTTAAAAAAAAAAGAACCCAACAACAAAAAAGCCACACACACAAAAATGTAAGTGGAAACCACATAATCAATTTCCTGACAGAACCACCCAAGGCCAAAACCCATTAATTCCAATTAAAGAACTCATCCAAATGAAGTGCATTGTAAATCAAATGCAAAGCACTGCAAGCCCACTTTCAGTCAAAGTAATTGAAATATTACTGGCAACTGCATATGTAAGCTCTTTGGCTTTGTACAAGATGTTTCCACTGCCGTGCAGCCAACTATAATTTAACAGACACAGGAGCTAAGAAATCTTACAGGTCTGATCACCAAACACAGCAGCAGATTTAGCCCTGGCTCCCAAGCCAGGGTAGCGGCAGTGTTAACCAAAGACAAGACCTCTACAGGGATACGCTTAAGTGTTTGAGGAATCGAGGTCAGAGATTGAAAAACATAAGAAAGTAGATGTGTGAACAATGTCATGAACAAAAAGCAGACTGTTTAAGTCATTGTGGCTAAATGAAAACCCTTCTCTAGCAAATATTCAGACGCAATTCAATTGTTTTGAAGATAAACTCTAAAACTGAGAAATATTAAAAATAATAAGAAATATTGGAAAAATGTAAATATTCATCAGCTGTCAGTAAGCAAAGTTACAAGGCAATAGTTTATACTATTTCAAGCATTTGTCTTCTATTAGTGTTTCCCTAAAATTTTAGGGTGAAAAAAAAGCATTTTAAAAAATATTCCTGTTTTTGTAGTCTCATTAACTGCAAACTCAAAATTGTCTTATTTTCAACCAAAATTTCTATCTCAGAAAGCTGAAAGCAAAAGCTCAACAGAACCTGTTCCCGAGTCCTTCTGAGTTCTTCTAAGGCACATAGCAAACCTTCAAGATACTTCAAAGGGTTCAAGATACCTCAAAAGGTTGATTTCCAATGACACAACATTGACATGATTTAGTAACATGAAGAACTACACAAAAGTGACCTTGTCAGGCATATAGTTTACTGGGAAAAATTGAAGCAGCTTAAGAAAACAGTTAGGAAATATATTGTTTCTGATCAAGGTCTAATTAAAATACAGTCATTTACTTGTAGAATTTAATTTTCGAGGAGCTAAACTGATCCCTTGATGTTACTTGAAGAACTGCCTCCGGCAATTTTTACCAGCTGAAGGAACTCCTACAACCATGTGGTTTAACCTCCCAGTTAAATAATTTCATACTGGTATTTCCATCTCCAGCCTGCGTCCTCCCATCCTCGACCTGTATCTTTCCCAACCCCAGGCCGTTCTTCTTTGGGACGTTTCTTTTTGGACAGTATAATCATGTCTTTCCATTGAAATCAGAACATGTTGTAAGACTCAGAAAGTTGTCCACACTGTCACAATGTGCAAAAATTTGCAGTGCAGATCATACCTCAAAGAATATTTCCTCTTCATAAATCCATGGCATTTCATGTGTGCTGTTTGCAACACTGCAGATACACAGATTTATACTTAGGGTCCCCACAATGAACCAGGTGTGCTTTTTCTTAACTATCACAGGCACTAAAAAGTGCCTTTTTCTTTATTACTATAGTTGAAGACACACTTGTATTGTTTCTTGTATTTCAGTGGGACCTCAACTAAAGATAATGTAACACCTAAGTGCAAGACATTTTACTAAAACCTCATTCTTTTTGGTACAAATCAAAGTGGAAGAAGGGTGTACAAGGCAGTAGTATGGAGAGATGAATTTCACCCAGTGATGGGACTGACCAGGGGAGAGCATGGAAAGTCAAGGCAGAAATGAAAATATGGAATAGACTTTACCTTCAATACCAAGACCAGAGCTAATCACCAAACAGCCCTTCAGTCTAATGTATATGATGACAAAACAAAAAAAAAGAATAAATCAAGCGTTTTGCCTTTTGTGTCTCGTTGCATTTCAAGCCAAAGCTTATTTTATGTATATAGGCAGGGGTGGAAATCCTATGCTTATGTTAGTGTCAAACTTGTATTACTCTCCATCTGATTGAGAGCTGTTTTCATTAAGAGGCTGAGCATTGCTCACAATTGAGAATCTCAGTGGGAACTACTGAAATCTCACACCGACATGGGAAACCCTACAGGAAAAACTAATATAGTGTTGAATGGCATGATAAGCTCATCATTTAGCATTACATTGGTTGCACTGGGGGGCATACAAGGAGCATCACTTGCACCTTTCTCCTGCAATTTTTTCCCCCACTGGAAAAAAAAAGCGGAGTTCCACAGATGGAAAAGGAAAACTCTGCCTTTTTCACAAACAGTATCATATTTGCAATGCACCTTCTAGGCTTTGATTTGCAACGCCAAGCACAGTAGATCAAAACACTAAGTAAGGCTTCTGCCACAACATCATCTGACATACTTTGCAACTGTGCTCAAGGTAACCTTAGCCACACCTATAGATATCAGTGCAACTCATGTCTAGCAACTCTGTACTCATTAATGTGGGCAGAGAGAGAGAATGACCCATCCTATCAGGGTTGGAATGTGTCTGTACTTCTGTGTGCTTATCACACAATCACAAGGGATAGAGAATAATCTCTTTCACTTTCTAAATAAAGAAAAGCAATTCAACCTACCATACAGGAATAACTAGTATTATTATTACCTGTATCCTTCTCCTGAAGTATTTTCTGAGAAAGCTGTTTCAATTGATTCTTTATTGGATGGGGATCCCCTCCACACAGAATTTAAACCAGAATGCTACATCACTAAGCATCATTTCAATAAAAAAGAGGGAAGATAGTTCCAGTCAGTTACTGGTCAAGGACTTTTCATGAAGAATGGAGATGCAACAAGCATTTAATTTACACTCCCTCAGTCATGAGAAATGAATTACACAGTGTTTCAGACCTGCTTACAAAGCTGTATTTTGTAAAATAGCAATACCCCAGACCCGTTCTGGTCTCCAAAGCACCCCAGGAGGCACGCAGGACAATCTAATAGGATGCAAGAAGAAAAGATTTTTGTACCATTCATAAAATCAAAAGATATTTTCTAGTAATATTTATTTCATCTTTACTTCATCCTTTTAAAATGTTTTCTTTGTGCATGTTTTAGAATGTAAATATTAGTACAGTAGCACATGCATGCAAATTATAAGTAAATAAATATGCATGTATTGGGGCTGCACACTCAGAAATTCTTTACTGATAGGTATGTGCAATCAAAAATGTCTGGAGACCACTACCTTAGACAGCTTTCAATACTTGAACATGAATTGCATAATGTAAGATAAGGAAATCTTAGCAAATTTAAAATGGGAAATTCGTATATCCAATATAAAATATCAACCCTTACTATAAAGTCCTGCAGTTACTGAAAATATTTTAAAGACAGAATTAAAAGTAAAGCTATCCAGAATATCAACAATTCATAAAACTGGACTTGACGTAAATCAAAAGCAGAATAATCTAGAGAAGGAATTCCTCCTAGAGGTGAAAGGCAGACAAATTCGAGCTCTTCGACAGCACAAAAGGAAACAAGCTTGCACTTCCTCACAGGAAAACCTAGCACAAACTTACACAAGTCAGCAACTTCAGCTCTGCTTTTCTGGTGCCTAGGCTGTGTTTTTCCCCACTTAAAAACCATGGATTCCATCTTTCTGTATTAAAACTGTCTTCCTTTTCTCTGTTTATGCAGGACATAATTTAGAAGTTTTGAATTCTGTTGGCATCAAGTAGGAAAAAAGCAATACATTCAATAACTCAACCTGAGAGTTAATTGTTTATTTACTGTCACATATCACATGTGCGAGCTGTTGCCATCTCACAGTTATTGAAGAACATTGTAGTAGTCAACACTCTCATGTCGAGCTTCCTCTCCAGATAAATAGTGACTTCTAAGATTCGTATAAACAAAAAAAATTGAGCAATGTAATTTTGTTGGCAACACACATGCAAAAACTATCTTTCTATCTCAGACACTCACATACACCCACATCTCTCTTCTCTGCGCTTTTCATTTTGTATTTTTATTTACTGTGGCAAGTGACTTGGAGCTTTATAAACCTGCTTTAAGAAAAAGTTGTGATGATTCAGAAGTCTTAAAATACATCAGACTGATAACCGACTGATGAAACAGTAAAATGCTAACTCCAAGTACTCAACATAGGAAACAGCAGGGTAAAATGTTTTGCTCTGAGGACCTAAAACAAAAGACATCCCACAGCATGGTACAAGTAATTTCTGGAATAAATTACTACAGTTACTAAAGTAACAAAAAAAAAATTCAGATTCAGTACTGCTTTAATCACTACAATAAAGTAATTATGGCAGATAACATGTTAAGAATAGTGTTCTTTTAAAGCTGTCTGTTTGAAGAGTCATTCACCACACGCTAATCATTCACCACACACAAATGCTGATTTTCATTTTTTTCAGGAAATTATCCTCTACTTGAAGTACTCCACCCAAGGCTAATTAGAACATATACCTAAGGCAGGCATAACAGAATCAGTTTTGTAGGATTAGCATCTGTAAACCCAGAAACCCCAGAACCACTCTTCAGAGGAGTAATGCATCTCTCCGTCCAAATCAAAGGCACGAGATCATTTATTCCCCAGAGAGTACTCGTTAGCATTGGGAAACTGATGTTGTTTAGGAAGAGATGATTGCATTACTGGTAAATTAGATTTCAATCCTCCTGCATAACCGTACTGTAGAGTTTGCCCATTTCCTTTCACATATTACACATTCCATAAAAGACATATATCTTAACTAGTGGGTTTTTTTCCCCTCATTTCCAATCGCTTGAAATGACTTTAAGGGTTGGTTTGATAAAGATGAAGAAGTTCAGTCCTAGTGGAATACTGATGGTTTCAGACCAGATTATCCACTAATATACGTGTATCAAAAGATCCACCAGGCTTATGTCATTAGACATACAACCTTCGGCTGTGAATTCAATCTCAATCTCAGTTGCTTTGATGGGAGCTATTACAGATGCATAGCATCTCCAGTTTAACTGGAGTAATTTTCTGAAAAGGGAAAACAGAGCAGTTATTGTAACTTGACACAACAGCTAAGGACAGATCTATGGCAGGTCAAAGACACAGTAAAAGCAAGACAGTGAGGCCTTGACAAGTCATCCTTCTCAGTCATACAGAACACTGGCTCAAGACTGCAGGAGATATTTGTTCCTTATGCTTTACTTTTGCATGTAATCAAACTAGGTAGTTTCCTAAATTACCAAGTTCTGTAGTGTTAAGACACAGGTCTGATAACCTGGTCAACAAGGTGGCGGGGACGGGAGAAAAACCTCCACAGTGCAAAGTCTTGTCTGAGTGCACAGGATCTGTTTTAGCATCTTATAAAAAAATAAACATAAGAAAGCATAGGTCAATCTTATCTTTAATATATTTCAAGAGGAATATATTTTTCTACGAAAGTGCCATTAAACTGCAAACTATTCACAACGAAGATGAATTACAAGCATCACCATAAGAAACTACTTTAAACTGGGCAACCAACATTGTAATTGTAGAGCTGATCTCAGAAGAGTCAATGCAGTCATGCTCCACATTCAGCCAGCATGCAACTTCCATAGAAAAATTATGGGTGAGAGGAATAAAATAGCAAACTTAATTATTTCTTTCTTTTGTGACAGGATATTTTTGCATAAAGCTGCCCAATCTATTTCCATCTCATAAATTGTAGAAGTGTTTTTAAAAAGAAAAACTGAACTCTGTATTTAGCTTGATGTTTTGAACAGAAGCAGTATTTTATGCTGTGTAGTATGATCTGCTTGGCCACTGAATGGATGTAATTCTATCTACTATAACTCATAAAGAAGCTCTCTGTTAAACTACAAATTCCATTGTATTAACTACTTTTGAAATTACCTTATTAATGACTTAAGAATCATTACAGGACCATCCTTCTCAACAATGAAAGGAAAGAATTCAATTAAATTACTATTTCATTACACACAGCTGACTTTCAGTCTGTGGCATGACAGTCAAAATAGACAGTGTCACAAAGTACTATTAAACTAAGTGCTTCACTGTCAAAGGAGGAATGCTCACTTGTTTTCCTTCTCTCATCTGGCAAGACCAACAGGAAAGAGAGGGAAGGTTAAGCACAGATGACTTATGTTAGTTAGTCCTAACACACAGAATGGCCATCCTTACAATCAGATGCAGTTATTAGCACAAGCAGTAGGATTTAAACAACTTGTCATAATCTCTTTAGTAACAGAACCAAGCACTGGTGCATCAGAAAATGCTTAACAGAGGAAGAGGAATAAAAACAAACAAATAAACAAATAAATAAATAAGTAAACTCTCAGTGTCTTGCACTGAGTAGCTGTTGTTTTGTCAAAGAGATTTGTACCTTGTGGGGGAGAGTAGGGGTGGAAGTCACATTATGCTAGTTAACACCACATAAAAACCCAGAGCATGGAAAATACTGGGAGGGAAGAGGGAGCATGACAGCATTTAAATGTCAAAACCACAACTATTTTTTCCTGTCTAAAAAGGCACTAATGTTTAAGTCTGCATACAGGGAAATGATAAATGACTGCTGTGTAAAATTGAAAACACAAGATAGAAACATCTTACACAGTTGTCTTTCTAACTTCAGGCACGAATTATTCTTTTTCCAGTCTCAAAGAGTTGAGGGAAGAGGCAGAAACCTTTTGTATGAACACAGAAAGGGCACGCAGAGCTGAATTGAGGAACATCCCACTTGCTAAAGAAAAAAAATCCTTCAAATGCTAGCATCTGCTAAGTAATTTTGCTTCATTAGGAAACCATAGCAGCTTATTTCTTCGTACCCAAAGAACAAAGTCATTCATTTGCAGTCATGCAGCAGATGAATTATGCTGAGGAAAGAACTCAGTCTGGAAGAATCTGCAGACCATGATATTGTGGGGAGAAAGCAGTGCTGTGTGGAACAGTCTGATAGGTCCATCCCTAAGCAGACAGAGCAGAGGAGCAGCCTCTAAAGCCTTTACATAAAAACATTGCTACAAAAAGGCTAAAAAAGTCACAAACATTTTATCCTCAGTCACTGCCTACTGCCTTTTGAGTATATTCAGCTTCATGCATGACTTTTGTAAAAGCTGAAAATACACACTGCAATGGACCAAACATTGTCTTTCCAATTCTAAAACAATAGCTGAAAACATGACATTTTATTCCCTGCCTTGCTACTAAAGAACTAACTTTTCTGGGTGAGAAAATACAGGGTTGACAGGAGGAAAAAGAAATAGGATACTATCCATCCTCCTCCTTGATTTCAGAGTTCAATTATTATTATATACTAGCACAACAGAAAACTGTAAATTCTTGTAGTACTCTCTTCTATCTCCCTTTGCTTTTATTCTGCCAGCCCACCTCTCATTTACACATTCCCTCTTATTTTATCCACTGTCACACCTTGCATTCTACTTCACTGACCTGCTCGTTATCAAATGCAAAATACACTGGGGGGGGGGGGGGGGGGGTTTTTGTCCAACAAGGGGTCTGGAAAAAAAAAAAAAAAAAAA
>WTSP01018725.1:9114-19913 GCA_025331215.1 Actenoides lindsayi
TCCATGTTGCTGACAAAGATGTTGAACAGCACTGGACCCAGAACAGATCCCTGAGGAACTCCACTTGTCACTGGTCTCCACCTGGACATCAAGCCATTGATCACAACCCTTTGAGTGTGACCTTCTAGCCAGTTCCTTATCCACTGGGTAGTCCATCCATCAAGTCCATGTCTCTCCATCTTAGAGACAAGGATGTCATGTGGGACAGTGTCAAAGTATTTGTAGGGGTGTGAAAAAAGGCCCTGGAATAAGGTGAGTCAAGGCTGTATCTATGTAATTAAAGGAATCAGGGTATCAAATCTTTCAACAGCAGCAAAATTCCTAGGAATATCTTAAAAAAATCCTGATCTTATTCACAAAATCCCAGTCTTATTTGCAATTCCATACCTTCCTCTCCATAACTGTCCTTAAGTTGACAGTTCCTCAACACTTCTAGTCTGCATTGTACCATTCACTTGTTTCTTCCCAGTTGTGCAACCAGACTGTGAACATTATAAGCCAAAATCATACAAAGACAAAGCAACAAAGCCATCTAAATTGCTTCAGATGGAAGGAACTTTATTTTTTTTTTTAAATTACTTCCATTTAATACAGACTGTCAGTACTATTGAGTCCAGGGACATCTGTCTTTTCTGCATTTGAGGACAAGTGAGTACAACCCTATCCTGCTCAGTAAGGCACCTGTCTTGTTTTCAGGGTTTCCTGCAGATGTGCTCCAGTGGTTTGAGATGCTAGTCTTTCAAACTTTTAAACAGCTATGTGCTCCCAATGGCACTTCAGTGGATTTTGGTGGGAACACGGCCATAGACTTCACATTGTGTTCAGAGAGGAGTGCAACCACACTACAACCATATTGAAAACTGTCTGGCACCAGGGGATTTGGACCTGAGATGTTGCTGAACAGATTGTGCACGTGCCCACCAAATAAATGTGTTGTAGATAAATTTGCCTCAGGGTGTTTGCCTGCGCAGATTGTTTCTACGTGGTGAGTGTCTGTGCTACACTGGCAGCGAGTGCAACCTGTCTGGAACTACATGTTCTTTGCAGATTTTTTTTTTCTTTTTCCTTTTTTTTTTTTCCTTTACCAGACATAAAGTGAGTTGCTCCAGGTACATACACTGTGGCACTTTCCTAGGATTCCTGTATGCATCCATTAAAAGTAGTAGACCAATGGAAGAAAAATCAGGAATTGAGAGAGATGAGACCTCCAGCGTAACTCACAAATTCCAGTTTCATTCTTTCAATTGATGTGTAAGACACCAGTCACCGACTTTGGTGAATCAACCATTCTTCTTGAAACTAAGAATTGAAAAATGGTTTGTTTTGTTTGGGCCTCATTTTCAAAATTGTCTCTAAATTGTCCCTAAAACATGCTGGGTCTGATTACTAGTTTAGAGTTGCTAAAGATCTCATTCTTCAGGAGAGTACTGGCACTGCCTCATAGCTTCTATACTTAGCTGAAAATCATGCCCAAGTGGGAGTCAAATGCTGACACGAAAAAGTAGATAATTGCAGCTTGGTGGTGTTTTAGATTTGTGAATCTTCTTGTGCCTGGCCAAAGCATGTGTGGAAGAGGAGTGAACTTGTAAGAGATTCTGCCCCTAAATCTCTACGTGGTGCAGAGCTGATAAGAATCAGGGTTGCTCTTGCAGTACATCTATCTGCAAATAGCTACAGTATAGTACATACAGACAGAATAATCCAGTTTATTTTGGATGATTGATTAATGGGAACATTACTCATATACTCAGTGCATGACATTTCCTATTACTTGTTCATATCATTTGAGAGTTAAAGGATATAAATACTTAGGAATTTGCCACCAGTTGGGTTGCCACCTGTCTGCTGAACACATTAAAGGGGGAAAAGGGTGAGTTGTATTCCATTTAAGAATGCTGTAGCTGTCTGAAGGACTCTGAATAACATTTCTGACACTGCCAGAGGAAAATTTTCCATAGAGGATTTAACACAGATTCAGCAATAGAGTCTTTTCTCTCTGACATAGCTAGACATTTAAAGGACATTAAGAAAGGTGGAGGTAGAGGAAAGGGAATGATTTCACCAAAGCAAGTCTACAGTACTCAGGGGCTGATGCTTCTTTCAATGAGACAAGTCACTAGGCAGCTAAGGACTATACACGTGCAACCAAAGTGAACATTTAGCAAATAGCTGTCGATCTGCATATAGATTGCTTCTTTGGTTAATGTTTATACCTGACATTGTAGCAGTAGGTTAAAACCAGCTTCTTTTCATGAAGAACCAGAGATGGTAAAAAACCAAACCCACATCTGTAACAAACAGACACGAATCTCCCATCTGCACTTCTTTTTGTAAAATAACCTGTCAAGCTGATGGCAAAGCTATTCTGTAGCATGACATCACTTGGCCCTGTGAAATGACCATTGATGGGTCCACTCACAGCATCTATAATTAGCTACTTACCTCTAAGTTTCAGTGATTTCGAGCAGCAGACTGATGTAAATGTTTTAAATCAGCCTCTGGAAACAGCTTTGAAACCAAGCAGACTAACAACCTAACATGGGCATCAACGCTACCTACAGGCGTCAGGCTTTCTCCTACAGCTTGATTTGAGCCTTAAAATCCTGGAAAAGGCATGGAGAAAACTCACCCGTGTCCTTTTTGGAAACAGGTAGCTGTACATCTCAAGGGGTCCTGAGAAGGATGAAAGCTCCTTTTGCACAGGTTTACATTATAGTCCCCAGGCCCAAATTCTTAAAGGAAATGCTAAGGCTAGAAGTTAAAAAAACCTCACCTACTTAAAAACCAGGTAGATTGATTGCAGCGTGCACTAGTATTTCACAGAGCCCATTTCCTTCTTCCCTTGGATCAGTCTTGTCTGAAATTTGCTTAATAGTATAGTAACACTAAAAAAAAAAAAAAGTCCACAGTGAGTTTTTTGATTTAAAACATAGTCCTTTCAGACACAGGGGAGCCCGCCCCCAGATCTGGTACTTTAGTGCTTTTTGCAAACTTGGCGATATTTTCTAATGTTGATCTTATAATTATACTTAATCCTCCAAATCTTCAAACAGTTGCCACAAATCAACTACCCTTTCAAGTCAGAGATAGTCTGGAGCTTACCATTATCATACATAGATACATATTTATACGTGAATGAGAAAATTAGTAGATATTTATGTGCATTTGTAGTCAATTTTCTTGATTATTACATTTTTTTCATGTGGTAGTTTTAGAACTAGCAGTCTGACTTGTGAATTTAAATCCCATTTCTTTCGGTGAAGTCAAGACTGAAGTGAGCAGAGTCATAGTGGCAGAAGGCTAAAAGTGCACTAAATCCTGAATTATACTGCATCACTGGGGGCATGCCCATCTCTATGCTAAGCTGGTATCACACTTGGCCAAATCCTGGTCCCCCATCCCAAAGCAGGGCACCTGAATATGACGCAGCTTCTGTCAGGAGCATGCATTCAGGTTCCCTTTGCATAGAAACTGGAAAGAATGGAGCTGGCTCTTACCTGGACGTGATCAGGGCATATGCCTGACTTGAGGACCTTAACAGAGCTTCTGGGTCTCTCGTTTGAGTTGTTACCTAAATGACACAAATTGCCTGAGAAGCCATTCCAATTTGCTGTGAGTTACCAAAAGAGAAGCACGGGAGTCTTTATATTCATTGTTTAGGTGTCAATAGTACTTCCCAAAGAAGGTGACAGAGCATCAGGTTGTGTGAAACTGGAAAGAGAAGTTGAAGAGTATCTGCACTTTTTCACTGGCTCACATCTGGGCCACTCAATAGGCAAAATTTCACAACCTCACTGAAGTGAAATGCAAAATTTGATCAGCCTGGTTTTGTAAATACAGGCTTAAAAATAATGTGCCCTAAAACCAACCTGCTCAGGTGCATCAAACTGTGGTAGCTCTGGCCATGTTAAAAAAGTGTTACCTGGTATTGTTCTCCCCCTTTCATCTGAGCCGTGCTCACTGAGCACAATCGTGTCCATCTGTAACTACTGCCAGGTCCCATCACAGACATGGTTGTTGGCAAAGGTGACCCAATTCAATCAAAGGCTCATTCAGAGAAGTGGAGTAGATCCTTGGCTGAGGACAAGAGCAGGAGAGGCAATGTAGGCAAGGGAAGAGAAAACAGTGGCTTTTTTCAGGAGGTATTGGTGAAGTGGGACCTCTGGGACATGTCAGGAAGGTTTTGAGAAACAGGAAGAAGGGGGCTGATGACAGGTTAAGGGTCTCTGTGCTTTGTTCTGTATCTGTATTTGTTCCTGAAGCAGCACATTTTTATTTCCCCTGTATGGATGGACAAGACAGGCAGCCTGCCAGCTCCCAATAACCTGCTGCTTATTTTGCCTGCTGCCTTGAAATAGCCCTGCAAATGAGTTTGTGTTCTCCAGGAGTGCGTTCTCGATTTACATCCAGTTAATAGAACACCTTTTGTGGGGCAGCCTTTCATCCTGTGAGCAACTTTTGTTCACGTGAGCGGTCTCATTAAATACAAATCCCGTCAAACGCAAATACAAGGCTCGCTAGCAGTGGCAACAATACTAGGAAATCCAATAAGTTTAAACACAATTGCAAACCAGCAGTTAGCTGATACGATGCTGACTTAAGATGGAGTGAGCGGTGCAGACCGGGGCAAAGCTCTGTGTTGGATGACCTGACCCTGCACATAAAGTACAATGACATTTCTGAAAGCAGTCAAGGTCATCAGGGAAGTCCTCTGACCCAGTTACAACGCGGATCCAGCTTGCCAACAAGTCCTTCATTTTGTGCTCAGGCTGTGCAGAAACCTTGCTTGTGCTCTTGAACAAGAGAACAGTATCGGGTTGAGATTAGTAAATGTTTTGAGTGTGAGCACAGCCCACACCACAGAATCTGGGTCCGGACAAAACAGTTTCAAATGATTTTAAGTGTTGTGGAAAGCAACCAGAAATACCCTTACCACAGTGGCCAGCTACAGGCAGCAGTTTTGGGCCGTCTCTAATAGGTATGCATATGCAGGCATATTTGTTTGCGTAGGCCAAGGGGGAGAAGCACGTTGCAAAATATCTTGAGAACAAAAAATGACACTGAGCTGAAGTGGATTTTTAAACCTCTCGAGAATGAACAATATGCTTTTTTACTAAACCAGTTGCGCATAGAGATCAATGTACACAACTAAAAGAAAAAAAGACTAATCCTGCTGTAAGTTCACCTCAAGTATTTCATGAATTTCACATGATCCACCCACTTTTTTTCTGTACCTCTGCAATTACCATATCAGCAGCAATAATCCTCTGTTGTTCAAGTGCCAGATACAACACGGCGCTCACATTCCTGAACGTGGCATATTGTGCTGCTCTGTTTGTTTGTTGTTTCAGAACAAGATTAAATTTTATTCACTTGCGCACCGTGTTGAACTTTAACCCACTCTTCGTCGTCTTCCTGATCGGTGATTTGTTCGTCTTGCTATTTGGTTCTCAGTTTTTTACATTTAGCTTAAATTCTGTGTGAAATCTGTGTTACTCAAGGGCCTTTTTGAACCATTCCTAGTTTTCCTCTCTTTTATTTGGAACTATCAATCGTATGTGTGAAGTATAGGAGCATCTGACTTCTTTTTCTCCTTCCTACTAGCTAGAAAATAAGCATCTCCTTTCCAAATGCAGCACAAACATTTTCATGCAGCATTTTAATTTACAAATAGTCTATCCCTTCAGAGATATACAAGCTTCGTGAGCACTGTTTCAAGATTTTGTTTACATGGGAAAAATAGTTTTGCTAGATCAAGCTGTAACTTTTCTCTGTGTGTATGCACAGGACAAGAGCTTACTAGTCCAAATTAAGTTACTTTGAGTCCGTTTTACTTCAGAAGATAATTTGCAATAGCTAAACAGGAAGAACTCCTCTTGTAGATGTGACTTCAAGCATTTGTCACTACCGAAGGTGCTCGTCTTGCCAGAAAGTAGAACATGTAGCAAATACAAGAGCAAACCCCTTATCAACATTTAAGTATACAGCATACAACAAGTAGTCACTGATCAGGCTCCCGGTGTGCTATGCTTTGTTGAAGTGCTGATTAGATCTCAAAAATCAGCTTTCAAAGAGCTTTTACTTTAAATAGAATTTTCTTTTATTCATACCAATGAGGTGATCACTTGCTGTACTTATTACCATGTGCTGTTCATGTGTTTACCAGGTCTTTCAGAGCTTTAGCATACATAGCTTATTTCTCTAGTGTAAAATTATATATATATGGTATACTTTTATCACAGTTATATGAGTGACAGTAAGATATAGAATATTATGTAAATAAACATTTTTTGTGGCTCCCCAGTGATAAATAATTTGACTGGTGGATGTAAATGACAAGTTGAGGAATGTTCTCTGTCTCAGTATCAACAGCATCTAAAAACTGAAAGACAGAGAGTTTCTTCACATCCTTCTAGAAACGTTTCTTGAGTATCAGATTAAAGGGTATAGGAAAATGCAGTTTCATGTTTTGGTTCTACATAAAACCCCCATGGGATTGAAAGATAGGCTGTTCTTACACAATCTTTCACCCATGGCAAATGAGTTAGCATCTATATTAAAGCAACTGGCACCTTGGTACTTTTGGAAAACAAACAAGAACTTAACTTCATCCTTGTTTTCCCACCCATGAATGAACCAATCTCAAAGGCTCTGAATCTGCAAAAACTCCACAAATGGAGAGTGGAGCAATTGCAACAGAATGGTGAGTCTTGATACCAACAGGTTGCAAGACTTATTTCAGGCAAGCTTTCAGAGGAACAGATTTTCATATGCCCAAATAAAAACATTTACAGTTGCAGAGAGAATAAACACCTCTTGGGGATGTGTTGACATCACTGCAAATATGAGTGCATGGTGCAAAGTCACCCTGTAAATTAATCTTTTTTAGTCATGCTGACGTAAGCAATGATTTTTAAACCGTTGCCTGATCACCGAACCCAGTATATTTATGTACCTCAAAGTCGCTCTGGATTGAAGAAGCACAACCCTTCTTTTAATAATTCACCTGACTGGGAAACTGCCAATAGTCGGGGTTTAATACACGGTAGTGTTTCCTTGGTGTGCATCACCACAGTTTAGCAATAAAACTGTCAGGATGTCTCAGAGGCTTGCTTAAGAATGGTCACATACTAGGAAAAACAGTAACCTGCAGTTAGTCAGGGTAAGTTGGTCTAGTACACAGATCATCTGCCTTTACTTTAATCTTTAAATCTTAAATCTTTAAACTTTAAATCTTAAATCACTTGTGAGTCTCAGGGGGTCAGAATGGTGACCTGTTAGACAACATGAAAAAAAGAAAAGCCATGCTGGTCAGACCACGGGTACATTTAGTTCTGTATTCTGTCTCTGCGAGTGGCAGGAGGAGATGCTTTTTAGGGAGAATATGTGAACTTGGTCTTTTTCTGTGCTCTGCTCCTCTCATACACCCCCAGTATTCCAAACTGTTAGGTTAGGGATGGTGAGAATACATCAATTTAAGAACCTCTCTATGAAACATAAATCTATCTAATCCTTTTCTGAACCTGCTGAACTCTCTATCTCACAGTGTCCTGTGGCAGTAAACTCCAAGAGTTCTCTGTAAAGTACTTTCTTCTAGCTGTTAAAATAAATTTAAAACATCCTTGTGCATTAAATATGTGTATATATCTAATATTCAATTCCTGCCATACTCCGGTTCAATTTCCATGTTCATAATTATCCAGGAGAACAGCACAGCTGAAGTGGAAAAGCAGACTGAAATGTGTATGTTGAGTTGTTCTGTGCTAAAATATGAAAGCTCTTAAGTGTTTAGGCAGGGAACTTGTGCTTATCCTGTTCAGAAGCAGAGAGCTCTGCTTCTTAAGTGCTATAAAGCAGAATGGGTAGTGTGGGGTAGTCTAATGGAAGGAAAAGATGCAGCTGTAACTCTAATTTGCTGGTTAAAAGGATTCTAGCCTTTCTGAATCAGCATCAGGGCTCTGTCTAATCTCCCTCCTCCACTCATGTTGCAACAGAGGGTTGCCTAAGTGAGCTATGTTGGCTCTTTGCCACTCAATATTTCCCTTCACCAGGGAAACCCCCAACTGGCTTTTAAAGCCAGCTTTATGGCCCCAGGATAGTGCCAAAGGTGGTATGAGGCACCTCACCACCTCCTTCAAGAATCTGAAGGCAACGATGGGGGAAGGGATCACAGGACACAACCTAGGCAAGCTCAGAGAGAGCTGTTCCTTCCACTTTATTAGCTGATGCCTGTTGCTTCGCCTGATGATCATCCCCGCTTTTTAATAGTTATTTATTTATTTTTAATTTCAGGGGAAGAGCTGCAAGAACTGAGACGTTGGTTTTGGACAAGCGAATAGGAAGCAGTATGCAAACTGCCTTGTCTTTACAACTGATATATAAACATATAGGGAAAAAAAAAGAAGGCTTATAAAAGTGCTTTGTCTCTGCCATCCAGAAAGCATGTTGCTCCAAGAGGAAGGTCTGTGATTCAAGGGGAAAATCCCATGACAAAGCCTTTAGCCCTAACAATTGTATGTAAGAGAGATTAAGTCATGGGAAACTTGTGAATAGAGTTGCACGAATAAAAAGAAACATGCAGCAACATGAAACACGCCTAGCTTCGGATTTTCACTGAGAACTTGAAACACAAACCACGTGGACAGAGTTGTTGTTTGCTGGGGTACGCGCATCTTTTGAGCAAGCCAGGGCCTCATTTCAAGGGACCTGGGAGGGCCCTCACGCGCGCCTTGGCTTTCCATCAAAAGTATTTAATATAAAGCTTTTTTCTGGTACGTGTTGACGTGAAAAAGGAAAGGAATCCTGGTATTCTCAAAGGGCAGTTCTCAAAGGGACTGCTTCTTCCCTGGGGTGGCTCAGGGGTCTCAGTCCACATACACAACACGGCACCCGAGTAACCAGCAAGACTCGGTTGTCTTCAGGAGCTTGGAAGGGCAAAGAGAGGCAAACAATAGCAGAAGACTTAATTTGTTGTTAGGGTGGGTTGTTTTTTGTAATGCTTAAGCCATTACACGGCTGCCCAGCTGTGGCTCTGGAACAATCAACAGGAGCTGCTGCGGGGCAGGGCTGTGGCGCCGGCTGGTTCGGCCATAGCAGAGAAGCGGGCGGTAGCGACATCAGCGGCAGGGAAGATTTGGTTTCAAATTTAGGATTCGGGTTCAAATTTAGGATTCGGGTCTCGAAAGAGCCCCTACGAGAATCAGAACCGACAGTCGCTCTGACGGAGGAGATGAGACAGGCGAGCAGAAGCGCCGGGAGGTGACCCACCAGCCGGGGCTCAGGCGCAGTAAGACGCCTTGCTCGCCCCGCCCTCAGGAGAGGCAGGCGCCGCGAGCCCTCTGGGGAATGTAGTTCTCCCGCCCAGAGGGCGGGGACCAATGACCCGCCTGTCCCCTCCTCCCTCCGGCGGGGCCTGCCGGGAGTTGTAGTTTCTCAAGCCCGCACGTCTCCGGCTCTGATGGCGGCGGCGGGGCCGGGCCAGACTACCCATCCCAGCGTGCACCGCTCCGCCGCCGCTCCCCCTGCCAGCCCAGCGGGCGGCTGTAAACAAACAGGGCGGCGGGCGATGGCCGCTGCCGAGCGCCGCGCTGGCGAGTTCTGAGTGGCCGCTTTCGTCGGGGCAGAGGCGGGAGGCTCCGGAGCGCTTCCCGTGCAGGGGCTGCGGGACCGGGACATGGATGACAGCAAGGTACGGGGATGCGCGGCCCGCCCGGGGGCTGGGGTAGAGGGCAGCCCTTGAGACAAGCCCGTGGGGCCTTCCTGCACCTGAACCCGACGGGTTCAAGCTGCAAGTGGCGTGTGAGTTTGTGATGTAAACCGCGCCCCCTCCCCAAAAGCGAGCTGCGAGCGAGGCGAGTGTTCCCGCTGAAGGCTTTTGGAGTGAACTTCTTGGAAACCTTCTCTTGAAGGCCTCTGGTCACTGCCAGGATGAAGGAGGGGGTTGTCTGCTTTGTTCTTCTTGCTTGCTGCAGGCAGTGAGGCCTGTACAGCACTGGACTTTTCCTTAAGTCTCCAGGCGTGGGCCAAAGGCTGGTTACAGAGCAGTGGTCTGATCTGGTGCGGTTGATCGTATTCCTATAGCACCCTGAATTTCTTACCTAAATAGCAACTGTGGACAAAGGGTAGGTGTCACGGTTTAGGGTCAGGGCAGCCCCTCAGACCTATAACAGACGCTCTCTGTTAACCCCCCTCCCTCCCCAAAGAGGAAGAGAAAGGGAATAAGGGAGAGAGACTGAGCGACTAGAAAAGGGAACTAGAACAGCTTTAATGAAAATGAAATTAGTAATTATAAAATGGAATATATACAAATATACACAAAACCAGTATGGAACCTAACCCCCCTGATGGTAATTCCATCACCACTAATGCTGTGGAGCAGGCACTGGGACAGTCCCAGCCTGGGCCCCGCAGCAGATGGGAGCTGTGTTGAGGAACTGGATTCTGGTACTGGGTTCAGGAACACACAGACTGGGATCGAAGGCAGAACGAACAGAGTCCTCCTGGGTGCTCCGAGGAAGGAACCGAAAGAGGACCTGAGCCAAGCCAAGCAAAAGCTGGCAAAGCAGTCCGAAAGGGGAGAAGAGCCCAGAGACCCTCTAGATCCCTCAGCTCTAGCCAAAAGGAAAAAAACCTAATATGACGTATATGGGCTGGAATCCCTTCTTGTCCTGTCCACTCCTCCCTGCAGGTGCCGCCTTTTACTTTTCTGCACCCCAACATGGCACACAAGATCCAGCAGTGGCCTTGGTCTGCACACCAATCCTTGGTAGTAACTCTAACCATGAGGTGTTCTCACTGCT
>WTSP01018726.1:0-35409 GCA_025331215.1 Actenoides lindsayi
ATTATATTATATTAACTGCCTTGTCAAGCCTCCGAGAATGCCCAGGATAAATAAAATACTTTAAATTTAGATTTAATTGGGAACTCATTAAATTGCTATGTAGCTGGATCTGTCTCTTGGGAAACGTTTCATTTAACATTACATTTCTCAGTCCAGTGTGAGCACAAGGGCCTGGTCTGGTTAGCACACTGAGGGCAGTCCTGCGTCTAGCTTTGGTGACCAGACACACTACCCTGATGCAATCTGATGGCAAGCTCAAGGTCTTTTCATTGTGGGCTCTAATAGGCATGTTGTACCTGTAGAGAGAGGATAGCATATTCCTGTGTATTTGTTTTGAATACCCACATATTTCTGTGAATAAGTGAAACTTGTTCTGCTAGACTGATTCAAAGCTGATGTATTTCAAAAACGATCTGCAGCTTCCAATATCAAAGATTCATGGGTAGAAGCAAGATCCATTTTATTTTTCTAAAAGAGCTTTAATGTCTCCTTCCAGAAATGTGAAAGGTCCTTCAGAGACAAATAGCTGAGGTTGCACCTTGTGATGTGTGGACAGTAACCAATAAATAGCCCACCGGTATCAACAATGACATGTGGTGCAGGGTCAGAGAACAGACTGTCCATCAGTCCACTCCCTCATCCAGCCCTCTAAATGTGATCCAGAGGTAGCCAAAATTTCCACTCTTTTGAAGGAATTAATAACCTTTTAGCTGCAATTTTAAACTTATGTCTGTGCCAAATTCCTACTGAAATGAGAATCTGGGGTACAAAAAACACAGAACAGGTGCAGCCCTTACCCCAGAGATTTTACCATCTACTTGGAGTTTGCACTGTACTATAACACACAGGAGAAAAAAAACAACAAAAAACAGTGGAGGAAAGTCTGTAGCATGAATATCTAGTTTCATAGAATTTCTAAATTGAAATTTGTGCTGTTTAATTAAACAAAATGTCTTAAAGGACAAAGGTAGATCAGAAGGAACTAGAGAAAATTCTGTTTTTCTCATTTTTCATGTCACAGCCAGTTTTCTCCATTTTTTTTTTCCAGAAACCAGACTTCACAATTTGCCCATGCTTATTGTCAGCACCACTTATTTTTCTTCAATTGCCTCTCCACCATCTTTCATGTGGATCATTTTCATTTATAATTGAAATTTAACTTGCTTACAATAAACAACATCCTATTGTCCAACACAGAAGAAGTCTACTACAAAAGACAGGAATACACACTGAAATTATATCTATTTTAAATATATATATATATAGACAAAATAGTGATGATAAGACTACAGTTCAGTATGTTTCCAGATGCAAATACTACTTTTGCTGGATGATTGAGTATTCAGCTTACAGTTGCATCTGTGGGGCACTGCTAGGTCTTCTGGTTAGCATGATGGGTGGTTATCATGATGAGTTGATAGGAAGAGCAGACAAACAAGCAGCCAGTACTATCATAATTGAATGAAAGAAATACCTAGCTCCTGTGCCTGCAGTTGCTCACATGAACAGGGAACTGCGTTGATGAACATTGGAGTGTCTGCATTTGGGCAGCTGGTCAATGTGCTGTGTATCCTGGTGTCAACACAACTGACACTGATGAACCTGCTTTCGTGAACTAGCAGGGGAGAATGTGAGTGCTGGGAAACCAAGCACAAGTCTGGAACTGGCAGTGAATAGCTGGAAATTGTTACAGGAATCAGGCAGCTATTTGAAATAGGGGAGTCTTAGATCAAAGTTAGAGATCTTTTGTCTTATATCTGCATTTTGCACTTGTCCCAGAAGACTTTTTTCTTCTGGGGATCAGAATATATAGACATAAGATGGCACTTGTCAATATAGAATGGATGTTTACAAAACTAGATACTATTTATGCATTTTTTATGTTCTAAAGAAGAAAGAGCAGAAATTGTTAGTTTAATTAATTATTAATAGTACTTTTTAGTATTAGCTTATCAATTACAATAAATAGAAAGCAATGCATTAGATCTTTTGAAAACTCTAACCTTTTTTTTCATTTAGTATAATTACACTAAAATTCCAAGTTGCTTTCTACATCAGCATAATAGTCCCTAGTACATTCATCTTCCTAGTCTGCTGAAAAAAATGTTTAAATACTTGGCATAGACTATAATTCTTATCACTAAAAATTATTTCTGTCATCTAGATGACATCTTTTACTCAAGACATGGCATTGTTGAAGTTCTCATATATTATTTTGCTCTCTTTATTTTTTTTTTCAGTTGTCATAATAAAAATAAGTTATCAAGCTGCAACTTTAGGAGTTATCAAGGTAGTCACATTGAATGATAAGGTTGCTCTTTTGTGTATTTCCCAGGTGGATTTCAGACTGGAAGGGATGAGAAGTCACTTTTTTTCAATTGCGAGACCTTTGTCTCACCTCCATAAAACAATGAAGGTTCATCAAACCAGCAAAAGCAACTTTAGAAGGAAAAATCCTAAAACAGTAACTCAACAACTGACAGCAGGGTGAAGAAGTTCTTTACATCAGATTGAATCTCTTCTTTTTAGTGGGCAAAGGCATGAAAGACTTGTCACTCATACTGTTATATTAGCTGGGATAATATTATGATGCTATTTCTTTACAGACAGCAGCTGGAAAAATATAATAGTTCATTTCAAATATTCTTTTTTATCCAAATATTACAAAAATAATGAACAGCTCACCCAAAAGCAATTTTTCTGACAGTGTTTCTGAAACTGAGCTGTGGCATTATAAAATAATTTCCTCAGAAATTAGTGGGATTCAATTTAATGATCTCTCCATGAAAGGATAGTTAGGCAGGAATCAGATACAGGCTTAAAAGAGTGTATGCTCTAATGAGATTTCATAGCTGTGTATGTTTGTATAGATACTACCTAGAGATTCTGGATACCAATTCATTAGGCTTGACATTCATGCAAGTCCATGTTTACTGTGGTCTAGATATCTCTGAAGACCAGGAGGAAATGTTAACCTCAGTTATTTACTTGGCTGCTCAAATCTGCCTTTGGGAGCTACATACTGTGAGTAATATCAAGTTAAGGTATTCACAAAATTACACAGAATTATCACTGAGGCTGGAATAGACCTGCGAGATCATCAAGTCCAGCCTAAGACCTAACACCATGACACCTAGCTAGACCATGCCACTAAGTGCCACATCCAATCTTTCCTTAAACACCATGAGGGATGGCAACTCCACCACCTCCCTAGGCATTCCATTCCAGTGTTTAATGACCCTTTCCGTGAGAAAGTACATCCTAATATCTAACCTAAACTTCCCCTGGCGCATCTTCAGGCCATGTCCTCTCATCCTGTCACTGGTTGCCTGGGAGAAGAGTCCAGCCCCCATCTACCTTTCAGGTAGTTATAGAGAGTGATGAGGTCTCCCCTGAGTGTCCTCTTCTTCAGGCTGAACAACCCCAGTTCCCTCAGCCTCTCCTCATAACACTTTCCCTCCAGTCCCTTCACCAGTCTCGTTGCTCTCCTCTGGACCTGCTCCAACACCTTAATATCCTTCTTGAAGTGCAAGGCCCAAAACTGCACACAGTATTCAAAGTGAGGCCTCACCAGTGCTAAGTACAGGGGGGAAAAGGATGAGCATTCAAAAGGATGAGCATTGGTATTTCTTATGCTGATTGACCAATGCCTGTGCTTTTTCTGTATGTTCTTAATTCAAATTGAAACTTAATGACAGGAGTTTTCTCTTTGCTGTTTTCTCCCACCTTAAGTGCTTGTTAGCAAGTGAATTATACAATATAACAGATCTCCTGTATCAAGAGTCTCTGTCAAACCTTTTTGGCCCATGTAAACTTTTGGATTATGTTAGAACATAGAGCTTGTAGTATTTCTTTCCTTTACTCTTTATGTTCTTGGCTTCAAAATCCAAAAAGAAGACAATTTTTTTTCTGTTAAAATTCTGTTTAATACTTTAACACATGCATTCAAACACATGCATTTAGATCTTTATCAGTGATCTTGTTTACTTGAGGTTTAACAAAACTACTTCAGTATTCCACAGTCAGATAAAGCTCCATTGCATGACATTTGGTTGTGTATTGGGTTTATAAGGCAAGGTTTTGGTCAAAGGGGTACCCAAGGGCAGCTTCTGTGAGAAGCTGCAAGAAACTTCCCCTATGTATGATAGACCCAGCCAGCTTCAAGACAGACCCACTGCTGGTCAGGGACAAGCCCATCAGCAATGGTGGTAGTGCCTCTGGGTAATAATTTTAGGAAGGGGGGGGAAACTAGTGCAAAAATTGAAGAGGAAAAGAGGAGTGAAAATACATGAGAGAAACAACTCTGCAGACACCAAGGAGGGGAAGAAGGTGATCTAGGCCCCAGAGTAGAGATTCCCCTACAGCCCGTGGTGGAGGCCATGGTGGGGCAGGCTGTCCCCCTGCAGCCCATGGAGGTTAACAGTGGAACAGATATCCAGCTGCACCTTGTGAAAGACCCCACGCCAGAGCAGGTGGATGCCCAAAGGAGGCTGTGATCCTGTGCAAAGTTTGCGCTGGAGCAGGTAATAGTGTGAGAAGTTCTCCTCCTGAGGAGGAAGGAGAGGCAGAAACAATATGTAATCAACTGATTGCAACTCGCATTCCCCTGTGCCATGGGGAGGGAGAAGGTAGAGAAAACTAGGAGTGAAATTGAGCCCAGGAAGAAGTGAGGGGCAGAGGGAAGGAGTTATAAGATTTAGTTTTTATTTTCTCATTTTCCTACTCTAATTTGATTGGTAATAAATAAAAGTGATTTTCCCCAATTTGAGTCTTTTTTGCACATGACGGTAATCAGTAAGTGATCTCTCCATCCTTATCTTGACCCATAAGCCTTACATTATATTTTCTCTCCCTTGTCCAGCTGAGGAAAGAAGTGATAGAGGGGCTTTGTTGAGCACCTGTCAACCAGTCAGAGTCAGCCCACCACCATCTGGTTATCCTACAGTTCAGGGTTTTAGTCAGCATGTGTTTAATGCACATTAATTTAGACTGTACAAGTACCACATGTATCTTTTTTGACATTCTAAAGGATAGAATTAACTGAGTAGTTAAGATTTCTGTTCTGCCAATATTGTATGTTCTTACACCAGAGACTTGTTTAGGTGACTATATATGCAATATCTAGAAAGGATAATGAATTTCATGAGCTTCAAGGGGAATCTTTCTTTCATTCTTCTCTTTGACTTCTAGTTATTACACAGTATGTCATCCTCTATAGTAAATTAACAATAATGACCTGACTATTATGTCCATTTTGAGATTTTTTTTTTGAAGTGCCACGGTAACATCATTTCACATTTCTTCTGAAGTTACACTAAAATAAGATTTTATTTTTAAAAAAATTCTTTTAGTTGGACATTGGCAATTAAAAAGTGGTTAACACATACTAAGTCAGAGAGGAAAAGCCAATGAATTTCATAATCCCACTGGAAAATGCAATGAAAAATGAGCTATGTATTTTCTTCAACCCTCCTCTGATTTCAGAGAAAGGAATTAGAAATCTCAAGAGGGGAAGAAAAATTGTGTAAGTAATTATTCATCATCCTACAGAATTCCCAGAGGAAATGCACTACATACAAATTTCTTAGCATATTCTTATTTTGAAACTTAATTATAATGAATAGTATTTCCCATTATCATGCAAATAAACAAGATGTTCATCATGCATATGTCTGATGTGCTTTGCTGTCCTCAGAGAAGATCCTATTCTATTTTGCATTAGGAAAGAAGCTAAATCAATAGTTTAGATGTGACCTACCTGACAACTGGAGAAGTATAGATCCTGCTGTTAATTTCCTGACTAACATCCACTTATACAAAACTGGGTTAAAACTTGAAATATCCACCAACTATTGAGGAGGTTTGTATCTAAAATTAACCTGTGTTTTTCAGGAACTTTTCTAAATCTCTACTTTTTCCATCTGCCTGAAAATGATCCACATACTTGATTCTGAGGTATGGATCAGAAACACTGTAGTAGGTGGCTATGGGATTTTATTTGTTCCTTTGTTGGAGAATATTGACTAGACTCACCAGATTATATTTAAATATATTAAACCTCTTTAAATATTTTTACCAAAATAAAAGGCATTTTTATATTAGCATAGGCACAGCCAGAATTCCAAATAGTCGATGTCTTTTGAAACAACTAAGTATCAGACTTTTAGAAAAGATATTTGAAGTTACATGTCAAGACTAAAGCTGTATATAAAGCATAAGCAAAGATAGAGATTTCTAGTGTGAAAAGATGTCATCTCCTGTATTAAGAAGTCTTTAGAAAAACTAATACCCATATTTCTAACAAAAGAAAAGCTCAAGTGTCAGTGACTGCAATGGGAATATTTCCTTTTATTGATGGATACGCAGTGTACATGATTCCCCTGCTTTTGGGAGCTATCAATTTATATTTTCTGTGCTTTGGTAACATACCACTTCTTGAAGTGCCATTTTAAACTAAGAAAGGAAAGCAAGCTTCCTAATATCACTGCATATACATGAACTGTGATATTCTTTCTATTCATAGAATACCCTCTGTTTTGTTGTGTGAAAAATGGTTTCATTGGGTGCAAAAATCCTCATTTTCTCTATCTGCTGCAAAGGAAGAAGTACATGAAGTTCATTCACATCTCTGAATTTGATCAGTTGACCAATATAGAACTGTTATCTGCATGTCCATTCTTCATTTTTATTTGTTTGGTGCTTTATTTTTTTGTCTTTTGTGATTCAGGACTGATCTGATATCATTGCCTCGGTTTAGAAAGGGTCAATATTTGCAAATCTGAAATGGAAGAAAGAATTTGCTCTAGTTCAGTTAAGCATTTTGAGTGGTGGTTTCTCAGTATTACCTTTTTCTTCATCTTGGTTTTGTAGAAAATGCTGAGAAATGTTGCTTTTGCAAACTGTAGAATAAGTATAATCATCTTTATATTAACTTGAGGAATGAAAGACTTAATCTGCCCCATTAGGAATCATTTACCAAAGACCAGAAACCTTAAGTGGTCTTACAGGAAACTGAGGCCTAAAGCTAAGTCTTAAGGTAAAAGGAAGATAAAGGACAAAAATGCACAATTGCCAGTCAAGATGTGTTGATAAATAAAGGAGCAACAGTTAAGGGATATTTAAGATGAACAATAGTAACTTAGAAAGATACTGCATTTTGCTCAGTAAACCCAGGAATATTAGTTTCTCCAAGGGGAAGCAGGAACCTGTCAGACATGCAATTACAAACTGTTATGGACTGCTATGAAGAAGATGCCTCGGTTAAGCCTGTAAACCTTGGAAGTACCTAATTCATAGGGAAACAAGGGAGGGACTTCTGAAGACGGGAATAGGGTGCAAAATGCTGAAAGCTCTGACCAGAGGTGTGCCTACTTTGTTAGGACACCCACTCTTGAAAGAACGTATAATAAATTGCTGCTTCACTAGTATGTCTACTGCGAGTCCTTTCTTAGGAACTTTGCACTTCTAATAGTTTGTGGTGAAATAAGTGTCTCCTCACTCAGAAGCCAATTTCTATGAAGCTCTGCTTAAACAACATGTTCTTGTATAAGATGTACTTAACACTTCAGCATTAAATTCCCATAAACAAAAGTGAACAGAAAACTTCTGTACTAGAACACTTAAGTCTCTTTTGAGGATTTAACTCAAGGTTTTTTCCCTATTTAGTAGTGTTGTAGGTCTGCCAAGAGAGACATACACTACAACTTGTATAGTGTATAGCCAGGATACAAGGCAGATGAGAGGACAGTGTAAGAAAGGAATAAGTGGATTTTAAGGAAGATTTGAAAGAATCATAAATTCTGTAGCTGGCACACTTCCCTTCTTTTCTTCATCACCAAATCCATTTCCTGGATAAAGTGATTCTCTAGGAATAACACAAACCAATGCAAAACGAGGACCTGAAAAAAATAAAGGGAAATTATAAAATCCAAACCAATTAACTGTGAACTATGAACTGGGAATTAGTGAAAAATTCAGAAATCCATGGTCTGATTCAATGTCCAATAGGGCTGTACTAAGCCATTTCTAGCAGGAAATTGTTTGGTTTATCTCTGATTTATTGTGTGAACTAAAATTGTCAATATGAAAGACAAAAGTGCTTGCAATGAAAAACTCACCTTGAGTTAGTGGAACCGTGCAAAATTTTTTCTATAGCTTTTTCATCATTTTTGGCTATTTACCATTATTTTACAGCTCATCCATTCACAGCTCATCATCAGCCATAACCCAGACAGATACTAGCTTAAGATTTCAAATGCACTACAGCTAACAGCATTTGCTGCATGTGTCAATTATTTGTATTTAAAGGATCATTTTTGTTGTCTCAAAGAATTATGTTTTATAGATCTGCTACTTTGACTTAAATATTCAACCATAAGTTTCACTTTTTCTTCACTACAATTATATTTAGTGTATCACATAAAATAACCAGACAACATCTTGAAATGATTTAAAGAGCTTTTTGCACTAGCTATTCTATAAAATTTTAATGGGTACACACAAAGTGATAGACATTAATGCTTTCTGTAGAAGGCAGACAAATCTGTAGATAATTTTTGCAGGACTTCTAGCAGTAAGTAGAGAGTTTATTAAAACAATATTTTACTGATGCTTATGGAACTACACAGTTCCAACATCCTGCCAGTATTTTATTGGATAACAGCTTTTAAAGTTAATTTTCAAAAGGAACAGAGAGAGTCACATCAATTTAAGTTCCATATATAGTCTTTCATTTAGTAGCATTTACAAAATAAGAAAAAGCATAGCTAAAAGAGTTGGGTACAGTGTTCATGTATACTATGGCTGGTCAGCCTCACTGACCCCTAAGAGATACTTGTCAAAAGCTTCATGCAGTTGGGAGCCACATGGACAGACAAGGGAAGAAATTTACAAAGTGAAGTTGAAAAGCATTCACTCTTGCATGATGAAGATGTCATGAGCATATACTGCATCCCTGACTGACTTGTGCTAGGAACATCACAAACTCCCCTGTGAACTTCCACAGACGCCGTGCACCAGTTTAACTCTGACACTGAATCTGCATGTATGTTGCTTCAATAGCTACAAGCTTGACAACCCAGTTATATTTACATCCATGATTCCCAGAAAACCAAGAAGTCTGACCAGTGCACAGGAACAGTTTCACAATAATACGCAAAATTTCATACCATGAAGATTCATGATCATGGGATGATAATAATAATTAAAAAAAACCCAACAAACAAACCAAAACCAAACAAAACTGAAACAAAACAAAACAAAACAAAAAATAACAAAGCAAACAAACAAAACAAAACAAAACCAAAACCAAAAAAACCCCAAACAAACCAACCCCAAAACAGCATCCCCCCTCTTATTTATCATGGCAGAAAAAGGAAAAAAAAAAAAAAAAAAAAAAAAGAGAAGTCTGAGAAGTACATTTGGTTGAACCTACTTAAAAGTATTTCTGAAATCTATAGGAACACTTAGATATTTAAATTGTTACAATTATGTCACCCATTAGCACTCCTTCTTGTGATCCTGGATGGCACCAGTCCAAACAGCTATTTCAGTTCTATTTTAACAACTGAAATGCTCCATGACAACAGGTTTGTAACTCAAAAAATACAGGAGGAAGGGTCGCACTTCTTCCATGCCTAAACGATTTCAATTTCTTAATTCTCCTTTTCTTTAGTTGGCTTCAATTCCCAAACTGCAGATTGGGTATTTGAACTGTTTAGAGGGTGATACACTGAGTGCCTCATGAGGCCAGTGGCTTGCATTGCAAGTCACAGGGTGGGAAATCCTCGAGCTACTGTGCAGCCTCTTCTGCAGCACCCCAACTGACTCCTTATTTTGCTCTGTGAACAGAATAGCTCCCATTTTGGCTGACATGGATTTTAACAAGAAATATGATCCATCCAACTTGGCTTTACCAGACAGACTTGTGTTTTTGCACCTAGTATGTCCTTAATAAATAAGATGTAGGGAAGAGACCATCATTCACATTGACCAGTGGCGACAGGGATATGTAGGAAAAGTATCAGATTTGTAGTTATGTACCTATGCAACAGTTTCACTAAATAATTAATCTACATAGGAATCCAATGTGGATCTAAAAATCCGAGGGAGCAGGAATATTTCTGCTGTAACATGTTTAGATTCTCTGATACATTCAGAAAAGAAGTTGGCTAAAGAAATCATGTTGTTTTGCTTGTCAAGGATATTTCTTCCCTAGAATGTACAGCACACACTAACTAGGACAAATGACTTAATCTTCTCATCACTGCATGTTGTAAAATTACTTTTGGCTGAATGAACACAAAATGGGCTGTTCAAACTCAGCCACTATGTTTCCTTTAAAGTTAAAAGGTAAAATACATGTGCTGATAGAAAGTACCCTGTATGGTGGGTTTCTCGTAATTGTCTTGCACTGAAAATACAGGAGCAGAATGGCACTGAAAAGTATGTAATATCCTACAGTCAGAGAAATACATATATATATAGGAAAAAAAAGAGAAAAGCTGAATCTGAGAAAATATTTGACCATAAATCCTTCTAATTTTTTTAATCACTATGTAACTATGTATCTTTAAAGCAATCCTCTTTTGTTTGGTCAGATGCACAGAAAAATTGGAATGCAACTTGTTCTCTATTCAAAAATTTTAATTTCTTAATTCATATTATACACTATATTGGCAAAGGACCAGAAAGCATTCCTTCAAATTGCTTTCAAGAGGAAATGAAATCAAATCATTTAATCCTTAAAGTATGCTGAAATAGAGAGAACACATTGTAATGAGCTGGATAGTGCACTGTTGGCTAAAACAAACATGAAAACTTATGGAAGAAGTATACTTTGAATTAGACAGAAAAAAAAAAATTAAAAAAAAAAAAAGAAAGAAAAAGTAATTAGATTATTCAGGGCAAAGAACTCAGATGCCAGTACTCTGATCATCATGCTGTGTTCTGATTAGGATCCAAAAAAATTGTATTATTTCATCTTTGTTACTTCATACTGTTATGCTTAGCAGGAAGCCACTGCAGTCACTAATACAGTGTTGGTCATCTTTAGCTATGTGCCAAATTGCATTCAAATAATCTTGAGGAGTATTCTAGTACCAGCAATCACTAAATTGTCAATCTTTTCTGTCAAATCACCTTTTTCCCTAATATAACCCATGTGACAGGTTTGAGTTTGGATTTGGTATAGTCGTTTTGTTATTTCAACTCCATCCAAGACATTTCATTTTGACCATAATCTCTGGATTTTGGGACCATCTGTACATTTTCCTTTGCTAGTACTTGTCTGAAACTGAATAATTTGATTTTTTAGATTTAAACCTTTCTTGAAGTCCTTCTTAATTATGTCTTTTTGCTTTTTAAGAATATCAAAATCATACCAGAACTTTCTCTTTTATCAATTCCAGTTTTAAGAAGTTATCCACATATGTAAAAAACAATGTCATCAGCATATATACTAGAAATATGAAGGATAAGAGTCTTATAATATGTGAGAATTCTACCCTGTAATGATGTATATGCTATAGTGACAGAAAGGATCAATAAGTGGTCTCATTTTTGTTGGTTCAGATATAAAGAAAGAAAAATATTCAAGTTCTTGTTCCCATAAAAGTTTGCTCTCCTAACACAAAGCATTCACAATCAGTAAGAAACTTTTTGTTGATTTTGAGGGGCTATAAAGTAGACCCTTATAATTTAATTTTTAGACTTTTTAGTTAACCCACAACTATGCCTCAGTTTTGATCACACCTAAATCACTTAATTTTAATTTTGTATGATAATTGAGATACATACATATCACATATACATATATATATCATAAACACATCCAAAGAACCTTTGAATATTTTTCCTTTTATAGACTTCTGAACTGCTACCAAGTAGTAATAATTTCCAGTCACTGTTCTAGGATGAGTTCAAGTCAGCTCTTATTTCTTGTCCAGGCTTCCAACTGCACTTCTTTATAAAGAGTAAAAGAGAATTTTCCTTTGCTTATAAAGCCAGCTATATTCGTTAGACACCTCTTCATGAAAAATCTACTTGTCTTTAAAAAGTGGACAAACAAACAATGACCTGTGCACCTCTGGAAATTTTCCATATACAGACCCTATATTTAAAGTGGCTATAGTCAGATCAATGCTTATAGACACTTTTTTAAATAGATTACTTTTTGGTTTCTTTTTTTCCTTCTAAGAGCACATTCCAAGAACAGCAATGGAATGCTTCCACTTTGGCATTGAATTGCTCAAGAACAATGTGGAATTCTTCAACACTGGCCGTGAATTGCTCATTAATGCAAAACAGCAAAGCTTTTATGTTTCTGCCTGAAACACCAAAACACTTCACAAATGGACAGCCAAGCACTTCTTGCAGGGCAAAGTCCTTTACTTCCACCGAGCTCCTGATACATTGGTAATGTCAGGCTGTCATGCCATAGAACCTTTCCTCATGTGGAATGGCTTCCAGCAAGCTTTTTTATTGCTTCTGGTCAAACCTCGTGCAGTCCTCTGACATGAATAGTTTCATGCACCCTGCACATTTTTTTCCTGAATTATATGCCATGCACTGGCCAGCTTCAGATTTCATTTTGATAACATTTTTTGTTGGCCAAAGAAAGGGTTTTGGATTTACCATGCCTATGAGCATTTTTATATAGCCCTTATAAATATGTTAAAGAATTCTGATTCAGTATTATTATCTTTGTTGTCACAGCTTTTAATTCAAGCCATTTACAGTATAGCACTTACACCCATCTGATCTTCCATAAAAATTTCAATATGCAAAAAATTGTAATGCTGATTTATTTTTGATCATATTTCCTTGGGTGTCCTCATTTAGAAGTCAGCATCTGAAATAATGAGAATGTACAGAAAGATGCACTCAGAGAGTGCTCGTTAGAGCTCATCTGCTTTCCTTCTGAGGAGGGCAGTGGTCTCATGCAAGTTGTTTTGTATTTGTTTACAGAAGAGTGTTTTCTTTCTGGGCACTTCAGGAGTATGAAATACACAGTTCAGCACATTGAGATCAGTGAGATTCAACTCTGCAAGCAGGAGAAAAAGGGTGTGGTTTTTTTGGTGTGGGAGGATGAGGGAGTAAGTAGACTGTTGGTCTTCCTGGTTTATGATTTTTTGCAAGAAAGAGCAATCGTGTTATGAAGGTTAGTTATGTGAGGTTAGTTCTGCAAGGCCTTAGTGACACTGATCCACTACTCATCATAACCTAGCTCCCCATTTCTATAAAATTATTTAATGAGTGTTGCTGTATGAAGCATCATTGCTTGAACACAATATAAGAGGAATACAGTGGAAAAACCTAAAAAAATACTGTTCTTTACAAGTCTTTTCACAGTGTTTCTCATCAGTCCCCATCAACACTCAAAGATTAAACAACACCAACAAAGTCTTGTTTTCATTAATCAGCATGCATGATTCATCTTGAAAGAATAATATGAAACAATATGTTCCAGTAATAACAGTGTAATACGAGACCATAGATTTATAATCCACCAGCAATTTTTTCCTTAAGGGTTATAAACCAAAACACATACAAGCAAGCAATCATGCAAACAATGAAGACACAAAGCACTGCAATTAATGTAAATTTCAATACATCCTGTTTTAATGCATTGAAAGAGCCATAGCATTGGACGGAAAATATTACAAGAAAGACAAAGATCAGTTAAGGCTACTTAGAATCCAGTCCACTTAATTTTAGGAACCTAAACTTAGACAAATAGGAAATCCTACTTTCACAGGCACCTACTTGTCTCTGTTGATGATAAAAGCACATTTATGATGTTATCGGTACTTGAAATAAACCATACATGCTAGTTAAATGTGTAGGACAATGTCACTGTATTACATATTTTCATGACTCATGAAGTACTAAATCTTTTTCTAGACTCTACTGCTGCTGGTTTATCCCTCAGTTTTCCTATGTGCAAGGACTAACCTTGCCACTGAAGAAGCTGTCTACCTAAAGGACCACAGAGAAGGAGTTGTAAAATGGTTGCTAAGAGGGTTCTGGTGGCAAAAACACTGCAAATAGATTCTTGTTGGTTCAAGTAAATGCTAGGAAGAATCTAGTCTCAATGAGATAATGAGATCAAGCTCAAAGGAAATGGGGAAATCAATTATCTAAAATAAGTCATATTATTTTATATACTTCTGTTACTGTACACATGCATAGTTCAGATTTAGAAAGAAAAATGAGAACAAGTAGGAAGTGATATGTGACTGTTAATTCCTATGATGGGTGAAATAAAAAGTATTTACAGTAACATGCTAATTCTAAGCCATACTGTTGTAGACTGAAAAACTCTGCTCATGAAATAATGCCCATTTAACCTCACTGAGATTCTAGCCTGTGGTGTTTACATGGTAGATACTAAGTCTATTTTCGCACTGCCTGCAGGGAGAAACGCACACTCTAATGCTTTGAGTATTGCTACTTTCTTTATATTCCAGAAATTTTTAAAGGAGAGAAATCCTAGATCTCCTTGAACACGTGTATTTGGAAAAGACCCAGGGAAGTATTACTCGTGTCTCACCTCATTGTCAATATTTCATAATTAAACTCTATTTTTGCAGTTTCCACAGGTGTCGCCCTGTTATGGTAGATAATAAGTATGTCTGATGTGATGCTAGATGAAACAGTTGGGCTCCAGGAACAATGCTGAGCACCACTATCCCCATATCTCCTTGCCATGGATAGCTACACTACCAGCCTTCAGTATGACTTCACTTTTAATTTAAAGGATTCATGTTGTGAAAATGTTAGCATTACCTTGGAAAATGCTGGTGAAAGAGATTATAGTTTCTATTTTTCTTCACTCTGAAAGGACTTCCAGGACTAATGCTGAAGCACTGTCAAGGGTGCTCCAGACCTCAGGTGAAACCAGTGTCCAAGGGTGTTCTACAGAGAGAGCTGTGTTCCTGGTATGTAAGTCTGGATTTGAATCCAGTGTTTTCACCCAGGCAAATATGTCAGGCCAGCTGGAGTTCAGCACTTCATAGCTTTCTAAAACTGGAGAACATGCACCAAAGAGCCAGGAGGCAAAGCAGCATGACTATCTCCATCCTTTAATTAATACTCTAAAGCATTCTCTCCTCAGTTCCACTGATCCTTCCCCCTGGTATCTGGAAGATATGCTGGCTGCTTCAGCAGTATTTGCATCTTATAGCTCTGGCCAGAGAAAAGAAAGTTAACATCTGTCTTATTAATATAGGCCAGCTCTCTCTTGGTTCAAATTAGTCAGATTATATCATATAAATAAACCTAATCAAAACTGTGGAATTTCTGAGATATATTCTAGGGAAGGACTTGTATTGTTCTGCACATAGGGAAAAGTGACAAGTCTGCAAAGATGCCATTATAGTTTATGTATGGGCAGAGATGAGGAAGTTAAAGTATGTCCAACTACTCTGTTTGTTTGTGTGCTAATTCAGTGTGCTTCTGGACATCAGTAACCTCTAAAATAGTAGCTGTCAGGTCTAGGATCCCAAACATAGGCATATTATGGAGAATTTTAACCTTCATTTAACATACCATTGGTCAGCTACTGGGAAAGACAACACATTATTCCCATGGCTTCATAGCACTTTACAGAGAAACAAAAAAGACAAGTTCCTACCCTAAGTATATTGCTTCTAAATTAGCTGCAATATCAATAAGGAAAAGAGAGAGGGATATGCAGTTAGTTGAAAGTTGAAATAGTGAAATAATGAGTGTAATATTCAAGATATTTACTGACTATTCAGTTGGCACAATCAGGCATGAAAATAGATCCCAGTGGTTTTTTGCAGATATATTATTGTTATGATAATATGGACACAGAAACAAATTGCCATGAACAAGTGATGCTTTAAATTTACAAGATGCTACATTTTTCATAGTAAATTGTCCAGAGTAAATCTTAACTCTTGCCAAAGAGGTTTAGGATTCATTGCAAAGTAACCCACCAAATTTACTAGAAGTTTGCTACAAGTCTTGCATGTGGACAACCACTGCAGAGTAGTTAATTGCCTTGAAATCTACACACTAGACTCCTCAGGGCAATTTGAATAGCCATCTTCTATATTAGTAGTTCCAGGTTTTTTACTTTGTCAAGTTTGATACCGCTACTATTTCTGTCCTAGCAGTAAGCATTCTAATAATAGAACACATTCATTTTGGCCATATTCACACCTCTTTTCATGCTTACTCTCAGCAGACATTTTTGTTACTGAGTTTTGTTGGCAGAAGTGCTTAGACATAGTCAACTTAAAAAATGAAGTCTGATACAACCATGAAAAATGAAGGGATTTTGCTGCCGGCTTATTCTTAAATTTATGTGTGCAGCTCTTTTCAACAGGAATATGCAGGCAATTTGGGGAAAGAAAAACACTTTGGTTTTCATACAATAAATTTTCATAAGAAACAGCAGCATAAAGAGTAGTCAAAACCAAAAGACAGGACTAGTTTTGTATTAAAATAATGGAACCAGAATTTTTATTGAGGAATTTCAGCTTCTTTGTTGAAGAATAATTCTATAAATCTGGGGACATTTTTACTGCTACAGTGATTTCCTAGCTGTAGTACCATTTTTTCTTCACTGTTTTTTGATTACTGAAATTCTGATTCCCTGATTTTGTGTTATTAGAAATGTGTAGTGATATGACTTGTTTCCACAAACCCTTCAAAACCTCTCCATCAGTTGAAATACAAGACTAGAGAACGTTGCATAATGGGGCTGATTTCGTTTCAGAGTTCATGCTGATGTTTTGTCTACTTTACAAGAAAATAGTGTAGTCTAGAAAACTTAGAGATGAGTTTAATGATGATTCCTACAGATGCAACATAAATTTTAAATGTCCTAGGCTATTAGAATACAGGGCAAACTTTACTTCAAGATTCACTCAAAAGATTGATGACTCAATTCAGAATGTTTCAAAACCATCTAAGTACAGTCTTTATGCTTTGAAATGCTCATAACAAAAAAGCATCATTTTCTAATTCCAATCAATAACTTACCCTTTAAAGTCAGAATAATGCAAATGTGGAGGTACAGAAAATTCTGTGTCAGACTAGATTTAACATCAGCTTCTAGAATCTACATCTTCCCTGAAGAAAACAAGGAGCAAACCTTTCAGGGAACAACTTCATTCAAAGTTCTGTAATAAATGCAAGCTCTTCCATTAACAAGTGGCTTGTTTAAATCAACCCTTCACTGGCAGGTGACTAAAAGCTTGATTCAGAGCCCATTAAAATAAATGGTAGTCTTTCTATTGACTTCAAAGAGTTTTCTTAGGACTGAGGAAAAAAAAGCTTCAGACATCTGCTGGTGTCTGTTCAGAGGCCAAGATGAAATTTAATTATTGTTGCAGTGTGTTTTGATGCTGCCTGTGATGCAGGCAGAAATAGAAGGTAAAGCCCTCCCAGCACCAGGATTGAGGAGAGAACAGTGGGAGAAGAACTACTGTGTACACAGCTCAAGAAGGGAAAGCTCCTTCTTTCCTTCTTCACCTTACACCTCAATGTCAAGCAGCCATCATCAGAGTGTGAGGGTTGTGATTTAATTCAAATATAGTGTGCTATCATGACTAAGCATTTACTAGGCACAAGCTATTCAGCTTCCCCCATCTACCAACATGTGGAGAAGGAACCACTAATTTACCATTGTTTGGATTCTAACTACACACATTAATTATTACATGCCAAAACTAGCATGTAATTTGTATCAGATAGTTACTGTGAGAGTGATGGAGCACTGGAACAGGCTGCCTAGAGAGGCTGTGAAGTCTCCTTCTCTAGATACTTTCAAAACCTGCCTGGATCTCTTCCTGTGTGGCATGCCCTAGGTGACCCAGTTTTGGCAGGGGTTTGGACTCAATGATCTCCAGAGGTCCCTTCCAACCTCTACAATTCTATGATTCTATGTCTTGAAATCTCTGAGCCTAACCAGGTTCAGGCAATATTTTCAAAATTTCCTTCTTACGGGTAGATTTTTGGGACACGTATTCAGCTGCAGCAAACATCCCCAATTCTAGAATGTCTTTCTTCTTGCTGCAGACTATGAGCTTAATTCCAGCAACTTCAACATTTTGTAGCCTAGCAGCTGTTCTAGTGTCAGTAAACATGTATGAGAATAACTAAGAAATTAAGATTTGAAAGTGCTAGGATCCTTCCAAGAAGGTAGATATTATACAGAAATACATTGAATAAATCTTTAGAGAAAGATATGGGGAAGGAATTCAGTTTCAGAACGCAAAGTAGTATTGTAGAGATGCAAAGAGTAAAGCTGCATAAGAGCAGAAAGGGGTATAAAAGCAATTGTTAACATTTAATAACCCATATATTATCTAGAAAATAAAATTTGTTTTGTAATTGAAGATTCTATAAAATAAAATAGAATGAAATTAATACTTAAGCTATCTTCATATGCATGCACCTAACTACCAGGTAATTAGAATAGGGAGGCTATTTAATAGTTCCTAAAATATTTGCAGCAGTAAAGATTTCAATTCTGACATGGGTGTGGGATTGCAACAGTGGGAAATCAAACAGTTAGTGAATATCAAGCAACATGAGAATCATTTCCAATAATAAACACAATTAGCAATGTAGATGAGAAATCCATCTGATTTATGGGCTGCATATGAAATTATAACACATTCATAAAATGTTACCCACAGAGCAATCCAATACATTTGTTTATCTGTGCTCCCAGATTAAGAAAGTAATGTTGTCAACCAACCAATTGTGGGCATTACAGATTCAAGATTAATTACCATCTGCATGGGACAGATGTTAAATGTTCAATTTCACAGCAAGGCATCTATAGCTTATTTTCCATGGAGTGCTTCTTTCTCTGATCAATAAGTGTATCAGTCTAGCTGTTCATCTTGCCACAGAGGTCAGACGAATGACAGAGGTACATCTGTTTTTGTGTCAAATAAGGGTGGAGGAAATGAATCCTATCCAAGTGGATAAACAGCTCTGCTGCAATTGTCCTTCAGTCTTCTACTCAGAGGCTGATGATTAAGTTTCATGCATTTGGGAATTTGTTAGCATTACCACATTAAAAACAAAAAAGGAAAAAGAAAGGAAAAAAAAAAGGGGGGAGGAAAAAAACCCCCAAACAATCCACAAACCCAATCTTTTGCAGATTCTCCAGTTAGTATTTGTGTCCAATTTTTATGAGCTGGGCCTGATTCCCCACTGCACCTTCTGATTCAATTGTACCAGTTTATATGACAGCACAATTTGGTTAGCAATATATACCCCAAAACTGTATTCCTTATTATTATTGTTACTGTTATTATATTACTTGTTGCATAAAGTAAGAAAGCTAACAATCATATTAGTTCTAATGTTGTTGACCAGAGAGTATTGTCTTTGAAAAAGACATGATAAATATAATGCTAAATGCATCATTACTTCATAAAATAGAAGAACCTTCCCAAATTAGAACTAGACTAGACTTGATATACAACTAGTGTTGTAAGACAGCAATCTCACTTTTACTAAACATATAGATACATATCTCCTCTTTAGGTACTTCCCTACTTTGCTTAAAGCTCCCTGCAACTTCAACAATCTCAGCACATGTAAACTCAGTCACCCATGACTGTTCTGAATTGCCTGCACGGCAAAGCTGGGAGATCTAATGCAATCATGAAAAGATGGACAGCTGTTTCTGTCTGCTTAAATTCCCTGGGGATGTCAGAAGAGACAGAAAGAGTCAAGGCTACAATTACCTTCATCTGATGAAGTAGCAGCTTTGCTCAGCTCATATATGCACCAAGTCATCTAGGTCATCTTCGATTCTTGCTAGACTGAGGAAATGACCCTCTCTATACCCATCCCAGAGGAGTCCCCTAAACACCATGAAGGACCCAGAGTAAAAATACATTCCTCTCTCCTGCCAAAGGTCAACCACTGTGCAGTCAGGTGTGCAACAGTCAGGGAGACAGCAAAAGGCCTGACAACAACTGGGAAAGAGAAGCTTCTGGTCCCTGCCCTAGGGGATGATTTTAATAAACCCAGCAACGCTCTAATAAAAGATACACATTGTTGGAAGATGGGTTTTAAACCTTGCATCTCCCTCAACAAATGTAGGGGGAGTTCTTTCACCAGGAAAATCAATGCCTATTTTATCCTTTTACAGTCTGAGCTCAGTCACTCTGGGTATGTAGAATGGTCTCAGTTCCTAGGTGAGTGATTTGGCTTTTGGATAATTACGTAAAGACAACCCAACATTGGCACATGCCATACCACTTAGAATGTTCTTGGTAAGTGTTAGCTATATTTTCTCCTAAGAGGATGGAGATACTAGACATTTCTTCACATTGTCTTGAAATGCCAGAAGCCAATTAAACTGGATCTTCTTGTGAACAGGGAGAGAAGTAGTAAATTAAAAAGTCTGGATGTCCTGCAGAGAGAGCTAAGCAAGACATTCAAATGCTTGTGTTACATTAGACTGAACAAGGTTTCCTGCCTGAGAGTCTTTCTAACACTTCTATGAGGTAACAAAAATAAAATTGGCTGCTATATTACATTTGATTAAAAAAGCCTCTAAATGCTAAGATCATAAAATAGTTTGGGTTGGAAGGAACCTCCACACATCATCTAGTCCAACCCCACAGAAATGAGCAGGGACATCTTCAACTAGAGCAGGTTGCTCTGAGCCTTGTCCAAACTGACTTGGAATGTTTCCAGGGATGGGGCTTCTACCACCTCTTTGGGCAACTTTTTCCAGTGTTTCAGCACCCACATCATAAAAAATTTCTTTCTAATATCTAGTCTAAATCTACCTTCTTTTAGTTTTAAACCATTACCCCTTTTTTGTGTCACAACAGGCCCTGTTAAAAAGACGGTTCCTATCCTTCTTATAGGCCCTCTTTAAATACTGAAAGGTCACAATAAGGTCTCCTCAGATTCTTCTCTTCTCCTGCCTGAACAACACCAACTCTCTCAGCCTTTTTTCATAGCAGAGGTGTTCCAGCCCTCTCATCATTTTTGTGGCCTCCTCTGGACTTGATCCGACAGGTCCATGTCCTTCTTGTGCTGAGGACTCCAGGGTTGGACACAGTGCTCCAAGTGGGGTCTTACCATAAAGGAGTAAATCAGCAGAATCGCCTCCCTTGATGTGCTGGCCACACTTCTTTTGTTGCAGCTCAGCATACTCTTGGCTTTTTGGGCTGCAAGTACACATTGCCAGTGAACATCCAATTTTTCATCCACCAATATCCCCAAGTCCTCCTCCATAGGGCTGCTCTCAATTCACTCATCCCCCAGCCTTTATTGCTAACAGGGGTTGTCCTGGCCCAAGTGCAGGACCTTGCATTTGGCCTTGTTGAACATCACAAGATTCACATGGGCCCACTTCCAAGGTTAAAATACCATGCCATATTGTATAAAGGCAGAATTAAGGTTGTAATATAAAGTTTTACTTTGAATTTTTGTTCTACATCATTCTGCTAATATAGAATACCATCTCTCCTACTAGATCAGAAAATGTTATCCCTACTTGAGAAATGGACAACTAAAGATGAGCACAGATAGAGTAATCTGTCTAAGAATTCATTTCCATACATGTGTTCTAACTCTCCCAAGTCCACTATGGGTGCATTAACTTCCAGATAATAATTCCTCTTTATTTTTAAAAAGGTATTTCAAATATACTACAGTGAAGATTATCATCAAACATTTGTTATGTACTGAAGGCAAACATGCTGCTGTCTCTTGTGGTGTTATATCTCGTGTACATAGTGTCCAAGACTTTTTGAAAATCTGCTTTATGATGGACCTCTTTATATAATTTCACTTACAGTGCTGTCTATAAAGCTAAGTACACAGCTCTGCTGCTGGAAATTCATGCAAGAGGAACTCGTTGACTTTGAACCTTTGTTCTTTCAGTTCTTTTTCAGGGGGAAAAGAAGGATAAACAAGTCTCTGAATCATTTTACACAATACACAGAAAAATTGAAAATTTCATTTACTGTCTCAGCCATGAACTATGGAGAAACCAGCACTGTCCACATAAATACAATTTCCGTTAAAAATAAGCTATTCTTGCTGCTGTTGTTGCAGCAACATTTAAAATGGGAACCAAGTCAAAAGTTAACACTGCTATTAAAGACCTGTGAGGAGCTGGCAAGAATTTCTGTTGTTGCTTGAGAAAGTGGAAGAAAGGAAGCAGTGAGTGGAGCTGGTCTAACAGAGGGAGGCCAAAGACTAGACAGCTGAAGGACACAGTACATCACACCTGCATGGAACCAGGAGCTCTGATAAAGAGAATTCATACACAGGACAAAAAGGAACTTGAAACTAGGCATGGGAGCACAGAAGTTTGTTTGAAGGGGTTTCTTTCAATACCCAGAGAACACCATGATAAAGTTGTGATATAGCTTCACTGACTCCAATCTCCAGATGTCTTTTGCACTCATCCTTGTATATTGCGGGCAGGCTCCAGAAAATAGTTTTAGTAGCTCTGTATGACAGGTACCTTTCTATCTAGTGGAACTGATAATGTTGATTTTTTTTCTCTAGGCTTTTAAGTCTAGAATTTGTATTGTGAGTATCTGCACTTCTCCAGTTGAAGATGTGTCATCTGGCAGAAAAATAAAGAATGCAGTGAGCAGAGAGGCACACAAGGGGAACATGATTATGCAGCCTAACAGTGCTGACTTAGAACAGTGTTTTTAATAAACATTGAATAAGAGAGAAAAGAAGAAAGAGACAAAAGGTTTGTCAAGCATTGGAACAGGCTCCCCAGAGTCACCATATGTGATGATATTTAAAAAATGTGTGGATGTGGTGCTTAGGGACATGGTTTAGTGGTATACTTGGCAGTGTTGGGTTACCGTTTGACCTCAATGGTCTTAAAAGTCTCTTCCAACCTAAAGAATTCTATGACTCTGTGATTCTATGTACTGTGTCAGCACTGATTTAGGGCAGTCAGTCTTAGATTCTGATTGATGTTCATTTCTCCAACAGCTTCCATATATTGCACACTGACCAACCATTTAATAAAACAAGGAAGGAGACTACCTCCCATGCATGCTGTTCAGGACCCAAACTATGGAGGTAGGCAGGGTTGTGGTAAGTATGTTCCACTGTGCAACATCTGCTGTCTAGGTCTAGAGTTCCCTCATGAAGTACAAAGATTTTCTGAAATTCTTACTGTAAATATTTATCTCTCTTTTTCACTGCCTTAATATTCGGCTTTTCATTGCTGTCTTACACAATTTCCAACTTACCTCCATGATATGATCTTTGTAAGAAAATGAAAAAAAAGAGTTTGATAGGTAATGACAAGTGACAAATACAAAAATGACAGACATATAGGATGGGGAAAGGGACAAACTCTGAAAAAAAATTAGAAGATCTGCCTCACTAGAAATTCAAAAGTTTTGATGTTTATTTTCCTCCCAGACTGGAGTGAAATATACTAAAATATTCTGTGAGGAACAATAATGTTGGCACAGTAAGGGCTGTGAACCAGAAGGATGTGAACAAGCCCATGACAGGTACTGGAGAAAAAAATAGGCACTAAGATCCACTGTTGTTGATTTTCATTTAATGCTTTGAAATATTTTCTTAAATAATAGTAGCAGTACAGATCCTCTATTTCATCATAACACTTAATACATAAAAAGGATATATTCCCTGCCAAAATTAACCCTAGACTTCACAGCTGTCACAGGGAATTACTTTGTAGTGGCAGAGGTGGGACCTGTGATTCTCCCTCAGACATCAATGTCTCCTTTTCCCCATCTCTCAAAACACATACTTGAGAGAAAAGAATAATTATAACTTTCAGGGTGATGTTCAGTATGAAACAAAGAAATTGATCTTTTTCCACAGGTCTTTGGTGGTCAATGTATGTCAGTCTAGACAGGAACTCTCACTGTGTTTCCAGAAATGTGACAGAGCAAGTCCTTCTGGAACAAATAAGTCCAAAAATATGAAGGGCAAGAGGGAGTAGTCAGCATGAAGTTACAAAGGGTAAATCATGCTGACCAACCTGACAGCCTTCTACAAGGAAATAACTAATGCAGTGGAGGTGGGGAGAATGTGGGATGTTGTTTATCTTGATTTTAGTAGAGTTTTGAACACTGTCTCCTGTAATATCTTCATAGATTAACTAATAAAGTATGGTCCAGATACATGGACAGTAAGATGGATTGAAAACTGTTTGAACTGCTGGATGAAGAGGGTTGTAATAAGCAACATGAAGTCCAGCCAAGGTCAGTCCCAGGGGTTGATACCAGAGCCAATACTATGCAGTATATTCATTAATGACCTGGAGTGCTGCCTCAACAAGTTTAAAGACAATAAGAAATTAAGAGAAGTGGCTGCTATACTAGATCTTTGTGCTACCACTCACAGGAACTTTGACAAGTTAGAGAAATGAACCAACAGTAACTTTGTAAAGTTCAACAAAGAGAAATGTCAAGTCCTGCACTTGGGGAGGAATAGCCCCATGTGCCAGCACAGAGCATCTACCACCTGGAAAGAAGATTTACAGAAAAGGTTCTTGGGGGTCCTGGTGGACAACAAATTAACCATGAGCTCGAAACGCACCTTTGCAGGAAAGAAGGCCAGCAGCCTTCTGGAATGCTTTAGCAGGTCAAGAGATATGCTTCTTCCCCTATGCTTGGCACTGATGGACACATTTGGAGTGCTGGGTCCAGTTCAGTGCTCCCTGCTACAGGAGGAATACAGACAGGAGCAAGTCCAATGAAAGGCTGTAAAAATGAGTGAGGGTTTGGAGGACCTGACATATGAGGAGGGGATGAGTAAGCTGGGGTTTCTCAGCTTGGAGAAAAGAAGGCTCAGGAGGGGGATCTTATCTGTATAAATACCTGATGGTGTAAAGAAGATGGAGCCAGGCTCTTTTCAGTGGTGTCCAGTGATGGGACAAGAGACAATAGGCACACACTGAAACACAAGAGTCTGTGACTGAGCACCAGGAAATACTTCTTCACTGTGAGGGTGCCCAAGCCTTGGCACAGTTTGCCTAGAGAGGTTGTGTAATCTTCCTTCTGCGATCAAAACCTGACTGGACATGTCTGTGGGCAACTCATTAGCCCTGCTTGAGAGGGAAGTTGGACCAGATGACATCCGGAAGTCCTTTCCAACCTTATCCATTTTGTAATTCTTTGATAAATTCAATTGTTATAACCATTATAATTCAGAAGTGGTTTAGAAGCACAGATTCATTAAGCAGAGCTTTTTCTAACCTTTCTGTCATACTGGTATGAGTAACATAAAGATTCTGATAGTTCGGGTTTTTTTCTGGTTGGAAGATTATTCCTCTTACATCTACCATTAACTGGTCCTGCTTCTCCAATCTCTGCTTGAGTTTCCTCATACTCATGGGAATATTTCTACATTTGTGGCTGTGTTTTGCCTCAAATGTGGGTAATCAATGACTCATAACATTAATCTGCCTTGTAATTTAATACAGTATTATGCTGTGCTGGTATATCATGTGGATAGTTTATACCACATAATGAGACAGCAAAGATACTGAAGCAGCAGAAGTGTAATTTCAAAACGACATGTTTTTACAAAATGTATATACATCAGACAGATACCGATGATCATAGGCAATGAAATCCTGCAGGTACTTTGCAATACCTTGTATTGCACCTCACCAGTGCAGTAACATCACAGCCCACAAAGGGGCACCCAAATACTGCGTTTAAAATCATAATCCTCCAGCGCCTCCTCATGTGTATTTCCAGCCACTGAAACTTCAGAAGTTTCCAGACAAAAGTTTCCTTTCACCATGACACCACTCTCAAGTCTCAGTGAAATTCCAGGCTAGAAAAGCCTTTAAAGTCAAAGAAGTTCGTCTGAATATACATTTAATTAATCTCTCTCCATTTATCACTGTGACAACTACAATATAAGAGTAATTTACGGGTATTGCTTTTTTACAAATCCACCAACATGTTTTAGGCTAATGAAACTGAGGCCAACAACAACATTTAAAAACAACCTCAGAGAAAAATTGCCAAGTGCTTGTTTGGCCAGAATGTTTATGATAAAAATAACATTACACATGCTCAAATTCTTATCAGTCAAATGCTTCTTGAATTTGCTCTGGTTGCATTTAGCTATGCCCTTCCCTTTTCTATTAATGTATATCCACACAGTCAATTTTGCCCCTCTCCATTGCTGGCAGCTCAGATATCATGCAGCTTTCCTGACAGCCTCCCTGCATTCCCACTTTGCCTGTTACAGGGCACTTGATGCCTGTATGCCAGTAAAAATTCCAGTAAAATCTTATTTAACATCTGTGACCCAGTGGAGAAATTGAGAAGGGATGAGGCAATCCTAATGTCAATGTTATACTTAGCTAATAAGAAACCTGGAATGAAAGGGGGTTTATAGCAATTGTACAACATTTAACAGATCTGCATAATTAATACATGGCTGCGATTTCTGCCCAATACCTTTGCCAGACCACTGTTGTAATTGGTTAATTGTCTCTGAGAAAGCAGAGCTTTGCTTGCTGTATTGCTGAGAGGCAAAACCAGGAGAAATCAGATTAACTCAGACAAGGAAGGTAAATGATATACTGACTAGCACCTATACATGAGCAACCTGGTGAACCTATATTCTGAGTGGCTATGTTCTGCAAGTCTAATGGACATAAAAAGCACCTTGTCGTCTATAATTAACCTTTCATTACCACGCCTTGTAAATTAATGATAAAAACTATGTAATGATTGGAAAGCTGGCATTAAGGCCATGGCATAGCATCAAATGATATGGCTACAAAGTCAGCTGGTAAATTTTAACTCTGCCATTCTTTTCAGAACAATGCCTAATCCTATATCTGCAATAACAGCATATGATAACATGCGTTTGTACAGGTTCACATCATTTTATAAAACTAGAAAACATCACATTTCAAATACAAACCACTCATAACAGCAAATAGTGATATCTTTGGCTCAAGCTGTCAGCACAGGTGATGGAGAATGGGAGACACATGTAAGCAGCGAGATTTAAGAGATTTTACTTGGATTTCTGTGTTACAAACAAACAGTACTTAGCTTTTATCTGAGAACCATGAAATAAAGCCAGTCAATTTTATCTGTTTTCAAAACAAAAATGCACAGTAAGGTAAGCTACCCATGATATGGACGTCAGTTATAGATGATGAGTCGACTCATTTTCCTGTGCTTTTGCAGACCGAAGTAACAAAGATAGTAACATAGTATGTGACCAGCAGCTTGTTGGTAATGTCTTTGTCTAAAGGGGGCTATTTGTCACCACCTGAACTTGTATTAAAGCATATGCTTACTTTAAATCTTGCTGCAGAATGAGATATGAAGTATCATGAGAATCAGCTCTAAGATAATAGTATGCAGTCAAGCACATTTGTATCTTGATATGTCTGCTACAATAGAAAGATTGATTATGTCCAATCCATTTACTGCACATCTCAGCCAGAGTTGTAATTGGCCAGGATGGTTAAGATTTGATTTAAGGCAATGACTCTATCAGCTTCGTTTTTCTAATAGAGCATAAGTGTTCCATACAGCATTATATCTTCCTATGTTATAGCCTGCCCTGGGTTAATTGTGCGCTGCAGTCTAATCTATTCCTGCCTTTACATCATTTGCTATAAGAGTATACAAATGCATGTATTTGATTACTCCTCATGTTTACACAAGAGAAGAATAATGTTTCTCAGAGGCTTACCCAAAATATCGCCATTTTAAAATCAATAATGATTTTTAAGAGGACTGCAGATTCCATTTTGACTCACTAGGACATTTGATGGATTACAATGATCAAAGCTAAATATCCTTTGGCACCATGCTAAGGTCTCTTATTTTATACTTGTTATAGTCTGATGCAGAAAAATAAAATAATTAGATGACAAATGAACATTTGTGAAGTGAGTAATTAGAAGTGTGGTTTATGGCTAACAGTAGTTAAATGCCTTCATTTTTATTAGAAGTATGGTTTACAGACAACAGTAGTTACATGACTTCATTTTTAAATATATATGATGAATCATATTAGCAGAATGGAGTGTAATGAAAGTAATGAATGCCTGATTCTCTTATGGAAATGAACAATGTCATTTTCAGACAGAATCCTAATCACATAATTGTGCATGAGATCTTTGGCTTGTTTGCTTTTCTGAAGTCAGACCTGTGGACAGTTTAAAATTATATTCTTAATAGCTTTTGCTTTTTTTTCCTAAGAGACAATATGGCACAGAAAGAGATATATGGAGTCTTCAACCTCTAATGCTTTATATCACTGATTTGGATTGTCACCAGTTGTGTATTGTCATCAGTCATGTATTAATAACATTATCAAGTTGCTTTTTCAATAGGTTTCTCCACTCTTTTTTCTCATTTGACTATGGTGCATAGGACAGAACTACCAATAGAGTTGACATCTTCACTGGAAACATGGAAATTCCTAGAAGTTGATGCCTGAGGTGTGCTGGTGGGTCAGAATAGCATTAAACTTGATAACTACAGCAGCTGGTAACAGCCTCCTAATGCTCTACTAAGTAGAGAAGTAGGATTCTGCAGTTCTTATCTACTGTTGCATTTTTCAAACGCAGGAAAACAAACAAACAAAAAAATAGAATCAGACATGTTAGAAACTGGAATTTGCAGACCATTCCTACCTCCTCAGGTCAAGGCATCTCACACTGATTTCAGGTTATAACTATATCCACCTCCTCAGGTGCTCTAGTTTATTCTTCAATTTGTTGACACTAGTGGTTAAAACCATGATCAGGGACTAAGTATCAAAGCCCAAAATTCATTTCCATGATGCCAGTTTCTCATGTGATCTGTGACAAGCCAACTAGTTTCAGACTCCCTGTGCATGGCAATAGCACACCATGGTGTGTTCTGACATCCCATCTTCGAGGTTGTGTTCCACAACTCCCCATTGGCTCAAGTATCTGGATTTCCCTGACACAGTGAGAAAAGCATGCAACTGAGAACAGCACAGAAGTGCTCCCAGGTCACCCTGTTTAGACCTAGCCACAGAGGTGCATTTTCTTCTTCTTGCAATGATGGAAAGAGCACTTTCCCATTGCCCTGTTGTAAAACTTATGAGACATGGATACTTTGGAAGTGGACTCGCTTTGATACATTAAAAAAAAATCTCAGCATTCTAGGAGGAGGTTCTACCAATGCCAAATACAAAGACAATACAAATAGGTTTTAGTACAGAATTGTGCTACACACACAACTAGTTATCATGTTTTCAAAGGCAATGACAACATCTTTCAGATTCACTGACTTCCAGGTTTCTCTTGCCAGAAGTTTTCATTTCAGCAGAAGCATGATCTAGACAGGTTGCCTGCCTAACAATTACACCTGAGCTCTTTCCCTCAGACTTTCTTTCTACACACTCCCTCTAATAGCAAGTTGTTGATACAACAACCTGAAGCAGTGCACAGAACATCTTAGTAAACAAAGAGACGTTTGTCCCTCTTGCCATCCCAAGAGAGAAGTGACTGCACAGGTTATTCAGAAAAATCAATATATTAATCATCTAAGAGCTGCAAATCTTGGATGATACCTAGAATGGACCTTGATGTTCTGGTTGGTTTTAACAGCTTTGCAGCATTTTAGTGCTTTCCTTGACCACCCCTCATCAGAATACCATCTGCTTACACGCTTTAAAAGAATGTGAGTTCGTTTATTCTTCCCATTTTTTGCTCTTCCAACAAAAATCAAAATGTAAAAAAAGTCCACAGAGCTGTGAGCAAATAAAACATTGACCCTTTTGTAGCACTAAGAAGAAAATGGATTTAAAGCTACTTGTCTTCAGACACTGATACTTTCAGAAAAATGCCCCCTGCTAGGACATTTCTCACAACTCCCATTTTAATTCCTCTCATAGAAAGAAAACTTTCCAAGTTGTTCTGCTGTTAGGGAAAAGTAGCAAGGCTACTGTGCATTGGAGGGCAAAAGGGGTCCAGAGGGAGAGCTAGCTAAAAAAAAAAAAAACATACCAAAGTAAATGCAAAACAATACATTACTTTTAATGTGTTTACCAAGCACCATTGTTCTACTATTTTTGCAGTCCTTCTCTGTGAAATACACTTCACGAGGGACTGTTGTACTGTACATAACAAAATAGACAAATGCAGTTTTAAGACAGATTGTTTAAAAAAAATTAAAAATAAAAAAAAAATTTTACAGGACCACAATATGATACTCTGGGGAATGTTCCAAGGGAACAAATGGCTTATGCAATTCAGGGTATGTACCACTGGCCCTCATAGAGTGTCAAATGGGGGAGAATATAACCATATGCTTCTAATTGCATGATTATGCTTTTAAGCCTGTGCAAGTTTCCTTTGTTAGCCTGTGAACCAAACTACTCCAGTCAATGGGAATCTTTCTAGTGACAGAGCTGACATTTAAACTAGGACTGAAAGTTTGTCTATTTGGTTGCCAGTCTTTCTACCAAACATGGGTTGGAACAAATTTAAAAAATATGTTTCTAATCCCATAGCATCAGGTTTTTTAAATTTTACTTTTAGGTATCAAAAAGAAAGATTTTTTTTGCATTCAGCTCCCAGGTTTTACTTTGAGGTGCCACTAAGACTACAACTGCTGCGAAATAGGGCAGTAATTATTTCTTATCTTGCCTGTTAAATTCATACATATGATACTGAATACTTGCTGAGTAAACTGTTGTGATTTTCAGAACTGTAACAATTGGAAGCTTGTGTTGATTTTTTTACAAAGTTTTTGGGGTCTCAAATTTTTTTATACAAATTCTCAAGTTTTAATACCTAAATTTAATCTATATTCTGAATCTCAGTTTCTAGGCAGGAAAAAATTTAAGTGGAGTTTATTTTTTCAGGCCAAATTTAGAAGGATAGATCTTCAGCGATGTATATAATGTATATAAATGACTGAAATTTAGTAATTCAAATTACAGCACTTAAGATAGAACTTAAAATAAAATAAAACAAAAATCCAAATATCCAGAGTTTGCATGCATTATTTTAGAAAATAAAACAAAAGTATGTCTGGAATAAAAATAAGAGTCTTTTTTTTCAATGTCAAAATTTCAAATTCAAGTTCAAAATTTCAGATCAAACTCTCTAGTTAGTGTCTATGTCTACGCCAGTGCTGGGTCAGAATGTATGGATGGTTCCTTTCTCCCATAACTTAATATTGGCTTATTTTGATTCATTCATTGCACTCCATAACATGATTTGTCTCTTACTGTGTGTGTGTGATATACTGCTATTTCATCAAGCTTTTGATGCAACTCATCATTCAACGTGTTCCAGGCAGCAGAAACTTCAGTGTATATGCAAGCATTGTTTATAGTAGTTCTGCATCATATTTAACGTTGCAGATATTTTGGTTATCCAGGTAACTTTGTTATCTAAGAGGCATTCATCTTTTTACTTTCTTATTCTCTCTTCATCAAGAAGTTAAAAATAGGATTTACTTTGATGCAGAACATTAATTTGAGAGAACTGATTTGAAGTTCACCACAAGTGAAACCTGTCATCTCCCACACATAGCTTCATCAAATGTGAGGTGGTCTAGTTTGCCAAGTTTCCTAGAGATGTCAGGAACAGCTGCTACTCATTTATGTCGTATAAAGGGGCTTTAATCAAAGCAATGTGGACTCTCAGGGCTGTCACCAATGGCAGGAAAAGACCAAACTCACTAGGTCCTCATTTATTAGTGTTAGGTTAATAGGTTTTTGAAAAATAATATCAGGCTGCTGTAGTTGGAAAGGTTGGCAGGATTAGATATAAGTACAGCAAGGACCATAAAATAAATATTTGGTCTAGAAGGAAAGTCAACAAAGATGTAGCTTCTGAAAGTTAAATGCTGCCGTGGTAAATGTCAAATATTGGGACAATGCTAAGAAAGATTTACTATCCGATGTCTGTAGGAGGAAAGTCAGATAATGAAAGCACTGAGGTTATGCACAGGATTGTTCTACACATAGTAATTTAAGTTGAATGGAAAACATCAAGAATGTTGATACAAAGAAAATTTAGAATCTGAAAGAACTGCAAGATTGTTCAGCAATACAAAGTTTCTAATGAGCTGTAATAACAACAATATCTCTGAGATAAACCTGAAGTCTGAATAGCATGCAATAGCTCTTATGAAAAATTTAGTCTTTCCTTTCCTTGGAAAATTTCAATACAAATCTCTATTGCTATTTTTACTATTGTACTACAAAGGTATACCTCTTAGCATTGAAGGCAATTGCTGAGGTTTATATGTGAAGGACATATAGAGTGACATATGTCAGCATCTCACAACTCAGCAACTGACTGTAGGCAAAAATAGTGATATTAGGCTGAGGGCAAGATGTACTATGAATGTAAAAGCTTATGTCTAAAGTCTTATAGGAGCTGCAGGTTTACAAAAAAAAAAAAAAAAGGAAACTTGGCTAAGCCATAATCTAATTATGATTGAACTAATAGATACAGAGCACTTACATTATCAAAAAAGAGCCAAGGTGTATTTGGTTGTCTGCTTGTAAGTAGGTAATGGATTATTTACATGGGTGACTGCAGTGGTCAGAGGATCACAGGCTAATTGTAACAGGATGACTGTATGCCAACAAAATGCTAATGAACATCTATTCCCATAATCAGTAGTCTGAATCAGTAGTCTGACTGCTGCAATAGTCATGGAGAGAGCATCACACAACAGCACATGCAGATGGGACACGTTCAAGTCTGACATAGTAGATTATTTGCCTGAATACATGAATTGAAGATACGATGCTGAAAAAAATGAACCATGAGTGTGTGCTAAATATAAGGTAAAGGCATCCACCAATTTAGAAACATCTAATATTGGGGCTTTTTTGTGTGTGTAGTCTGCCATGGATCTGGTTAAATGTATGTGAAAAAAGGGAAATAACAGCTTTGATCCTGAGATGCTGCTGTATATCACTTTACACTGTTTAATCACTTTGCTACCTGCTGTTCACTATTGCAATTCATAACATAAGAATGTAAGTGATGAATCCAGGATTGAAGTGTTTTAGAAAACTTTGTTTATGGGGTGTAACTATCTTTGGAGGAGTGAAAACATTGAAACATTATTATTTCATTGGGATGCTAGGAGAAGAAAGAATGCAAAAGAGAAAGACCACAGAAAGCTAGAAAACTACTAGTAGAAGCATATGAACTTTTCCATTGTCCCATGATATTTGCAGACTGAACACTTTTTCCAGGTCACCCTCAGAACGTAGATTTCCTAAAATAAAAGAAGTATGAATAAAACATAAACCCATCTTTTCAGCCATTTCTTGTACAGATAAATCTTTTCCCTTCTGGTCAAAGTATTCTTACTGCTAACTTGAGGAAGTCAAGTCCTCCCTGTGCTATATATCAGTCACCTTATCATAACTGCTGACATTACTCTGGCTTAACTTCGAGATTGTCTTGTTCATGTGCTACAATATCTGCTGACAGTCTGGCCTTCTTGACTAGATTTTGAGTGTTTTTTTCTTCAGTCTATCTTTAAAGACTATTTCCTGCTTTTTTCTTTCTTTTTTCTTCCCCTACAGATTTCTTCCCAAGCACCTTCAACATCTGCTTTACTTATTTCCTTTGGTGTCAGCACTGGACCTTCACAGACTCTTATCCAAAGACTTCATTCCTTGAGAGTAGTTCAAAACAACACTGTACTCTTATAAATAGACCTCCAGTTAGTCATCTGTTTTATTTCATACTAGCAGGAGAATCTGGGGAATAAAGTGCACTTTAGACCTGGAATCTGCATATCTCAAAGGCCCAGTTCACCCTGCAGTGTTTTATACCTAAAATGGAAAGACTTCTTAAATTATCTTTTAATCTCTGGGTAAGAATGCAGACTCATGTCCTCAAAACTCTGAAAGGAAAGGTTAATTTTTCTTTGGGAGTAAAATATTTTAGAATCATCATTTTTTGAAAACTATCACCAGTAACAAAACTGTCTCATAAGGGAGTTTCACAATACTGCATAACCTCCAAACAGATTTTAACTTCCTGAATATGATGAATCAAAAATAATTTATAAGAATAGTCTCAAGCCTTAGAGCTTTTAATATCACTTACGGCAAGGTTCCTTTGTGGGAGGTGAGGTTATGGGGTGTAAAGTAGAGGTGTTTATCCTGAATTCTGGTAGGGATCAATCCTATTTACATGGGTCCCAAAACTGGAGAAAGACGATCCTTTCTTCTTGTTCTTACTCTGTTTTTATTTCATGTACAGTAAAGAAACAAACCTACTCCTTTCAGCACTAAGTTTTTTTTAATGGTATCTATGTCTGAACTCTCTGAGTATGTCTGAGCTTATATAAAAGCCTCAGATTAATGCTCTGTTTGCCACTGAGTTTTAACAATCTGTTCTCTCAAAGTCAGATAGCATCATTATTTACCTTTTAGTGTCTCTGTTTATGGCTAAATATATCCAACCAGCCAGGCCACCATAAAGACTGAGTCTGGAAAAAATGTTAAAGTTGTCCAGGTAGAGAAAGCTTTGTGCAGATATGCCCCAATAAATGTATTAAACGAAAGGCAGGCAGATCTTTATAAAGTTGCTCTGACAGCAAACAGGAAAATATAACAGAACAGGTCAAGTAACAGCTGTTCATTTTGTCCATACACTGGTGGGGTTTCCTTATTTCATTTGTGATTATTGCAGTGATTTTATGAGTCACTTAGATTTGTTTTGACAAAGTGTAGTTGACAGGATTAACTTTTCTGAATTATCCATTGCATCTAATCTTACTGGCACTTGAATTGTGTTACATAGTATTAACAGTAAAAGTTTCAGTAAGATTTTTGTTTGTTTGTTTGTTTGTGGGGTTTTTTTTGGTTTTTTTTTATGGTGCATAGATACTCTGAATGTAATAGCCCTGGAAGTATCAATAGGGTACAACTAGAGAAAGGGTACATGACTAACTTTTTGCTGTATATTTGGGCTCGATTAGGAAATTGAGGGCCCATTTATTGTCTAGAGAACAGGCCTGAGGCTTTGTGCTCTAGCCCCATCTTGTCATATCGTCTTCACTTATCTGTGTCACATGCATTTGCTATATCTGTATTTTCCCATCCCTAACCCGATACAGCAATACGTATCTCTGTTGCAGGAACACAGTGAGATATGACCAACTAATATTGTGCAAGTATCTTAAAGTCACAGGACAAATACTCTCTTTCATTATTACATTATTCTTCTCTAAAAGCCTTTTTTTTTTTTTGCAAGGAAGATGTCAACTTTCTTGGTCTCCTCTCCTTGTTCTTTACACATTCCACTATGAATACACATCACAGATTGTAGTGGGTCTGGCTGAGCTGCTTTTCCCCATACAGCCCTCATGCTGCAGTACTGGGAGCTGGAGGGTGTTGATAACACACCCGTGTTATGACTGCCAG
>WTSP01018727.1:0-25569 GCA_025331215.1 Actenoides lindsayi
GCCGCCGCCTCCGCTGCTGCTGCCGCCGCCGCTGCTGCCGCCGCCGCGCTCCTTGTCCCGCTCCTTTTCCCGATCCGCCGCCGCCGTCTCGGGCGGACCCGCCGCTGCCGCCGCCGCCGCCGAGCTGCGGGAAGCCTGGGGAGAGGTAGAGAGGGTCAGAGCGCCGCCACCCCCCAGCGACCTTCCCCCCAGCACCGGGGCTGGGGACCCCCCTGCTAGGGACCCGCACGGGGTCGGTATATCCCCCAACCCTCCCCCCCCGTGACGCACGCCTGGAATCGGGGTCTGTGCGCAGCAGGGCAGCCCATCGCCCCGCGACTGTGCACGGGGCGTTCTCCCCCATCCCCAAAACCCCGGGGGTCACTGCATCCCCCCCGCAAACGGGCTGGTGGTGCTGCACCCCTCAGCTGTGCTGCTGGCACCGCACCCCTCCCTCAGTAATCTGAAGGGACCCTGAAAGCTGGCAGGGGATGCAGTGACCCCCCCAGTCACTGTGTCCCCTACCAGCTTTCAGGCCCCTTCGTTCACCGTGTCACTTGCCAGCTGCGTCCCCTGTCAGTTTTCCGGCCCCTTCAGATTATGGAGGGGGGATGTTCTTGCCCCCCGGCCCAGCTCTGAGGGGGTGACATGGCTCTGAGCAGCCCTCCCTGCACCCCTGCTTTGCAGAGTGTCCTCAGCAGCAGTGGGGAGATCAGGACTTCTCCACTGCCTCCTCCCCTGGTTAACGCTCTCTGTGTCCCATCTGCTCCAGTCCTGACCCACAATTACGGGGGCAGACCCCCTTTCTTACTGCTCCCATCTCCCACTTTGGTGCTGCTGCCTGCCAAGCCCTGGAGTTGTTCACCCCCATTCATCTTTTCTCCTCCTCCCCACCGTATCACCCATTTCTCTGCAGCCTGCACCCCAGTTCCTTACAGGGACAGCCCCCCACCCCCCAGTCCTGTTCCACCACTGCCCTGGGGCACTGCTCGGTCCATGTCCCCATCTCTGTGCCCTCCGGGCAGTGCCACCCAGTGTCAGTGCCCTCTGGTGCATCCCTCCTCTTCAGCATCACGGGACACCCAGCTCCCTGGGACACCCCAATTTGGGGCACCCCTTCCCCAAGGGGATGCCCCGGGTGCCCCTTCCTGGCTTCTTCGGACAGGGCTGCCCGGAGGGCTCTGGGCTCGAACGCTGCCCGCCGTGCACCTGCTGCCTCCCGCCCTCCTTCCCCTCCCCGGCTCTGCTCCTCCTTCCCCGTGCCCGGCACAGAGGGGCCCTGCGGGGAGCAGGCTGCTGCCCTGCCCGGCCCTGACCCTGCAGGGTACGAGGCACGTAGCGTCGTCCCCCTCCAGCCCGTTTCGGGACTGTTGTCCCCAGACCACGCACGCCTGGGACAGGCTGGAGAAGGAGGGGGTCCCCTAGCACTACAAAAGCCCATGCAGGGGGAGGACCCCACGTTGCACTGACGCTGCCGCCCCGAAGCCGCTCCGCGCCTGTCCCCTGTGCCGTTAGGACCCTCAGCGGGACGGGGAGAGGAGGGAGAGCGGGGGGACAGCTCCTGCCGTACCTTCTGTGGGAGCTGAGACACCGGCTTCGCCTCCAGCCTGACGGAGAGCAGAGCGAGTAAAAGTCCTCCAGCCAGCCAGGGTGAGATCTGCATCCTGCGAGGCCGAGCGAGAGGGGGACCGGGGAGGCAGCGGGGAGCCAAGGGGAGCCCCGGGGAGAGGCCGGCACCGACGGGACTCAAAGTTCAGAGCGGAGCCCCGAGGTCCCCTCCTGCCGCCTGCGAAGTGCCGAGCTAGTGAACTTGGGCTTTCTGCTTCATTCATTTTATAACCCAACCTGCTCGGTGATGTCATCTAAACACCCAGGTCCAACCCGGCCTCCCACTCCACAATAGCAGGAATTTAAAGGGGGGGTGTGTGGGGGGTGTCCCTTCTCCCCTGGCAGGAACAAATGACACATCAGCCCAAAGCAACCAGCTCAGGGAGTCGGAAAGCAGCAAGTGAAAGCGGGGGGCATTTGGCTTCGCATACCCCCTTCCATCACCGGACCCCTCGGCAAGCTGCCTGCCCTCCCCCTTGCCGGCTGCCCCGCGGCCCCTCTGCTTCCCCCACCCCCCCAGTGACCCCCCGCGGAAGAACACGGGTCAGCCTGGGGTGACTGTCGCAGGCTGGGGGGAGGTGGGGGAGTGTGTGTGGGGGGTGTCCCGGCATGGAGTTAAGCCCAAAATACAGGAATGTGCAAAAATTCTGCCCCCACCCCTTTTTTTTTTTTCTTTCCCCCCCACATCCAGGATTAAATCAGAACCTGTCTGTCCCCCAGCTTCTCTCCCAGGTCCCTGCTTGACAGGAGGGGGTGGAGGGGGACACTGCCATCCCTGGCAGGGACACTGGGGACACGGGAATGGATGCAGGGGGTAGTGGTGCTGCTTGAGGGCATCCAGGTGAGTCCCTCATTTTGGAGGGGGTGACCTGTTCCCTCTGCTCTTCCGGGGAAGCTGGATGATGTCCTTGGCCCTGGAGATGGGGCTTCTCACACACCCTGGGGATGTCCTCTGCAGTGCACAGTCAGTGTCACAGGGTCACTCCTGGGGACAGGACCCCAAAGGCTGACCCGCTGCAGAGCTGTACAGCCTGGCCTCCTCTGATCTGCTCCTGGAGATGGAGGATGCAGGAGAAGGATGTGATCCCGGGATTAACCCCAGTAGCTCGCAAGGGCTCTGAGGACACGGTGGGGTCTCCCCCTTGCCCGCACCTTTCCCCTCCAGCAGCCAGGAGGACAGGATTTGTGTGGTTGCTGCTGGTGTGCCTGGCACCGGGCAGCTCCGGGGCTCCAGTTGCTTTTTGCTGATGGAGCCCGGCCAGAGGAGAGACAGAAGCATGCAGGGCTGGGTTGCACCGGGCTGGATTTGCACCCCAAATCCCTTCCCTGGTATCAGGGAAACGCTCTCTGCTCTTCCCCCGCTCCCCGCGGTCAGCTCGAGGCTGTTCCATTCCCCCTCCTCCTTTTCTTGATCTTTCTGGGCTCTGTTACGTCCCAGCTCCCCGGAGAGCCGCCCCTGCCAGGGGGCCGTGGCTGTCCGGGGGTCCGTGGTTTCCCCGCTCAGGAGCAGGGAGATGTTTCCTCCTCCACAGCCCAGGCTACTGGGCACGGGACACTTCAAAGGAGGTTGGCTTTGCAGCTCCATGCGAACGGGAACTGGAAGGAGGTCTCGGTGGTTTTTCCATCGCGGCTGCCAGGTGGAGACAACTTGGACTTTCTGGAGAGTAAAGTTGTGCTTGGGCATTTGTCTGCGTGCAGGCAGAGCGAGGCGAGGGAGCAGGGATTAGAGCCCACCCCGGGTGCCAGGGAACCGTGGGTGCAGGCGGGGAGCAGAGAGGCCTCTTCTCTTGGGGTTCAGCTCTGGTCCCACTCAAAGCATAGCCGAGAGCTGACATCCGGACTCCCCGGGGTCTCCGTGGTGCAAGGAGGGGGGCTCAGCAGCGCTACCCCCTTCAGCAGGGCTCGCGCAGGGGAGCGGGGAGCAGCAGGCAGCTGAGCCCTGGGGCTCTGCAACCTGGCGCTGCCGGGGCTGGCAGCCGACGCAGGGTCCTGCCGACACGGTCCTGGCTGTGCTGGCTCCTGCCCCGACGCTGGGGCAGCCCCGCCCCACGGCTTCTCCCGGGGAGACCCGGGATGGGGATGGGGTGGGAAATGTCACGGCGCGAGGAGGAGGGGCTGCCTTGCTCGCCACGAGCCCCCCGGACGGTGCCGGTCCGGAGCCGTTAGCGGAGCTGCTCCGCCAGCCCCTCGCCCCGGGGTGTTAGAGCGTTGCCACAAATGCCACGACGCGGTCAGGTCTCAGCCGGCACCCGCCCGCAGCAGGCTCGTCCCGTGCCCTCGGCTTTCACCAGCGTGGTTTTCATTAGCGTGTTTTCTTTGTCACACTGTGCAGAGCCTCGGGTTTGGGGGGGCTGTGCTTTATAAATCCAATTAGTCTTGTTATTCAAATTACTCTGCCTTTTCTGCTGGAAGACGCCAGAGTCAGAGCCCGACGCACACAAAGCCTTTCCCTTAACGCAAACCCGATCGCACCCACCAGGGGGGCAAAAGCTCACGGGGGGGGGGGGGAGAAGAGGTGGTCAGGAAGAGGTTAAGAGCGTGAAACCCTGTTTGCTTCGTGGGATGGGGGCCTGAAAGCTTTTAACCCTTAAAGGGATGTGCCGTTGTTAGCCCATGGCCCCACGGGATGCTCACCCAGGCTGAGAACTGGCAGACTCAGAGCATGTGTGGAAGCTGAGACCGTGGGAGGGAGAGGGCTTTGCTCACTGAAGGTTTCCTCGGGGCTCTGGAGAGCAAAGGGGACCCAGGACAAGGATCGACTGCGGGGTGTGCTGGAGGGGGTGACACCCCTCCCCATTGCACCCGGGGGCCCAAAGAGAGCTGGGAGAGAGAGGGGCTCCAGGGCTGGTCTGCCCCTAAGGAATGCCAGCACTGAACCAGGGGCTCTGGGGAGATGGCTGTGGTGTGTTTAGTGAGGGGGTGGCTTGGGGTGACCTAAGAAAGGTATGACTAAGAAAGGTATTTGACTGCTCTTCATGTCACATAATATCCCCAGCACCCTTTGCCGTGTGACGGCAGACTAAGGGATGTTCGAAGGTGTCCGTGGTGGCAGCGGTGCTGGCTCTGTCCAGCCTGAATTTCAAACCTTCATCCCATTTGGTCCTGCTGGGCATCACCCAAAGCCAGGAGGTATCCAGCCCTTCAGAAAGCGTGGAGGGGGCATGGTGGGAAGCTGCATGTACTGAAAACTGCCCAATAGCAGAGAACATCACTGCTATAGTGCTAGAAATGGGGAGATGCTGCTAAGTTCAAAGTGGGGGTGACCCCTGAGAAGTGGGACTTGGGGGGGACTGCTGGGGCAGAGCTGGTGCGTGTGCAAGAGGGCACATGGTCCCAGAGGCTGGGGATGGAGAGGGATTCATCAAAGTGTGACTGATGCCAGCATGATTTGGAGGGTGGGAGGAGACAGGTCATGGGGGTATGAGCGACGGCAGCATGAGGTGTTTCGGCCCCATCACAAGGAAGGGGCGAGCAATGCCTGGGGCTAAGGCTGGATCCTGCCAGGAAGTGCCAGGGGTTCAGCTCTCTCGGCTGAAGCCAGGAGCTGGGTTCTGGGCACCTTCCGGAGGATGACCCTGAGAAGCTTTACAGGACAGAAACGTGGACTCTAGCCTGAGGAAAGCTGTACCACTGCAGCAGTGAACAGCCAGCTATCTACCCCCTTTTCCTTCCACCCACTCCTCATTAGGGATTGTGTTTCTGTATTGATTTGGGGAAATCTGCTGCCATGGGCAAGGGAACATTTCTCAGCAGTGATGGATAACTGTAGTGTGAGGATTTCCAGATGATTTCGCGTGAGGGCCAGTTGTGCATGCGATGGAGATGCTGGAGCAGCTCATGATTACCTGTAACCAGTGGCCAGCCCAAGGAGCTGTTGGTTAAGCACCATCCCAAAGTCCATCAGTGGCTTTGGAACAACCCTCAAAACATTGCTACCCTCTGCTTGTCCTGTCCATGTCTCTTGGTACCTTCCTGATGTGTGCACAAGGGTTTTTACAAGGATGGAGCAGGTACAGGGGTGGAGCAGTTACAAGGATGGAGTAGGTACAAGGATGAAGCAGGTACAAGGATAGAGGAGCTACTTTCCCTCTACCACAGCCACCAAGTACCAGCCCCCAGGAGCAAGACATGTGCTGCTGTTCACCAAGAGATCACCACCAAGGGTTTGACATGCCACAGCAGGAGTTAAAAACTACTGAACTTTTTACAATTCATGTTTTTTTAACAGGTTTTAGAGCACCTATGTAGGGGTCTGGTGATAGCAGGCCCAGCAAGAAGCAGTTTGGGGAGGATTTCAGTTTTGGCTGAAGGGATGGATAAGCAGCCCCTGGTGCATATGGTGGCAGGGGGCCATCTGGTCCCTCTGCTGTGGCAGGACACAGGAAGTGGGTGATATGCCTCTGAGGATGCTTGGCATCAAGTTTTTCTGGGGAATAACCCTATAGCCCCTGAGGGCAGGAGCACCAGCCAGGGGTCTCAGACATGGACACCAATAGCCCTGGGGCCTGGGCAGCCACCACGGGGACAAGGTGGCTCCGCATGCTGAGGTGTGATGCTCCTGGGTGCTGTGGCAGAACCAGTGCCTGCTTCACCTCCAAATCTCTGTGTCTGAAATGCCGATGGAGATTTTGGCCTGTTTGAACGTCCCTGGTGTTTATCTTGGATGTTGCTGTTGAACAAGGCATTACAGGAAACACTACATGACTTTACATTTTCCCTTGTCTCCTTGGGTCTGGAAGAGGGCACTGACACAGGACACACACATGGCCAACATCGCCTCTTCCCAAACTGGGACTGTGGTGGGGAGAGGCCCAGCAGAGCTGCCTTAATGGGGTGCTAGAGGGTGGGGCTGCAGATGCAGCAAGGGCACAGTGACTGAGAGGGCATCTCTGTCCCCTCCCTAACCTCCCGGGGTGGCAAGGACAAGGAGACAGGTGAAAGCCCCAGGCAGACCTTCCTGGGTCTTTGATAGCCAAGTGCTGATATCCTGGCAGGCAGTGTGTTTTCCCCCCAGGGCTTGCTTTGGGGTTTGCCTTTTGGGGTTTGCCACTTTCCTTTGGCTCCCTGAGATGTTCCAGTCTCCTATGGACTTTCTGGGTGTTCCTTTTCCCCAGCACTATGCTGGGATGGCCGTGCTCTGGGGCCAGGATGCCTTGCTGGGCTGGAGGGAGCAGGAACACAATGTCTCAGACTTGTTGAACGTTGAGAAAATGAAGCAATTCTAACGCACGGGTGAGTCCACACCATGAGCCTCCCTCTGTGTCAGTCCTTGGAGGATACAAATTGCATTGCCTCCAGCTGCCAGCAACCTCTGCTCCTCAGCTAATGCAGGGGCAGCTTGTTGGGATTTTCCAAGCTAAACACCACAGTTGTCTGTCCTCTGTCTCTCAGATCCCTTGCCCCTCCCCAGAAATGGGGGTCTGGCAGCATTTCACCCACAGCCTGGAGGTCCCACCATCAGCCCAGGCTTGTCATTTTTGGCACTGAGCATCCCTTTGGGAAGAGGTACTGCCCAAATTGGTGATGGGCTGGAAAGGCCAAAGGATGAGTTATCACATTTGTCCCCACAGGGAACTGTGCCTTGTGCAGATCCCAAACAGGATCCAGCAGGCCATTGGGGATGGACCCACAACCTTTACCCAGGGGACACACCATCGTGGTGCTGGAGCCGGATGCCACCACTGCACTGCGTCACCCCACCACAGCCCCAGGGGGGTCTGTGCCCTAACGTGCTACATGTGCATCCGGGCCAGGTGAGCAGGTCCTCACTAGTCCCACGGCTCTGGCGGCAGCACATGCCCCGGCTTGGCAGGAGCCTCTTCCAGCTGGCTTGGCTGGGTGAAACCCTGTCACCCTCAAAGATGCCATCAGCAGTTCCCTTGTAGCCCCCTGTGCCAGCCCTTAACACCCCCTCAGCTTCTCTGAGCTGACTTCCCAGGAACCCAGTGCTGGGTGGTGGGAAGTCTCTTTTGGCATCTGTCCTTCGGGACAAAACCTTTGGGTTTCCCAGGCCTTTCCCTGGAGCATCCCAGATGTGGGAAACCCCAGGGGAGCACTGGGATGCAGGGAGATGAATCCTTGTTGGTTTGGGGAATGCTGGTGGTTGAGCCTTTAACCTCCTGCCAGGGCTGTGACCATGCTGAAGCCAAATTTGGGCTTTCTGACTTTTTTTCTTTTTTTGAGAGTGAGTCTGGCTGCCTCCCATGGCAGGATTTGTGTGGGTGCCAGGCTGAGCTGCATGGGATGACCCCAGCCGGGCAGGGAAAGGGGCTGGTGAGGGAAGGGGCGAATTTTGGCACCATGGACGGTGGGACAGCCTTGCTGAGCAGCTAACGGTCCGGCCAGGCCTGGGAACAGCCAGGGCTGCTGCTCCTCTGGCTGGGGAGTGGTGATGGCTGTGGGGAGTTGTGGTGGCCCCGCTGCCACCCCACGGGCAGTCTGTGTGGACGTGCGGGGCTCCACAGCCCTAACCTTTTGCAACCAGACAGAATAACAATGCTGGCCTGCTGGGGTATAATGGCCGGTGTTTGCTTGAGATACAAAGGCACAGGGCTTTCACATGAGGTAATACTGATAAGTTACGCTCTCATTCAGCACCCCGCCTGCCAGTCGGCAGCAGGGCCGCCAGCGGCCCCCACTCGCCTTTGCTGAGCTGCCGGGAGGTTCCCGCTGGCCCCTTGACCCCGCACGCTCTGTTGGAGCATCGTCCCCTGCTTGTCCTCGGCATGGTGTTCCCACTCAGCCCACAGCCCCAAAGCAGTGCCCGTGGGGGCTGTTCAGACCCTGTCCCGACTTGTGTGGGGAGGGGCATGGGGTGGCAGTGACAGGGGTTTGTGGGGTGAGTCCCTAACCCCAGGACTGCAGAGCAGCATCATCCACTACTCTCTGCCCGCCTCAGAGCACCTTTTCTGCCTCCCTGGGGGCATCAGATGGGGCTTGAACTCACTGCACTGTCCCCTGCCCTGTGTGCCCTGTCCTCTCCAGTCCCTGGTCCCACTGCCCACAATCTCAGTAGGTACAGGAGAGCTGCCTGCCTGGGTTTCCTGATCCGACCTGTGGAGCTGTGTCCCATTATGTGCCCCAGCCCTCTGGGACCTCAGAGCTTTATCATCTTTGAGCACTTTTGGGAGGCTCAGTCCTGCCACTGGCAGGGCAGGAGGGTGTAGGGGAACTAAGGGCCGGGTTTTAAAAAAGATGTGGCCATCTATAACTAGAGAGGAAGATACTCAGAGGTATCCAGGAGACAAATCCAGGAGAGCCCAGCTAAATCAGAAGCAAGGCGCTAACCCTGCTGCTTCAGCATCCTACCCTGGCACTCCTCCTCTTTCCTCCACTGCCTCCTTCACCTCATTCTTGACTGCCTGTCCCTCTTCACTGGGGTCTGGTTCTCCCTTTGCTGGACAAACACAGCCAAAACAGACCTTCCCCCCTGCCCGGGGTGAGCTGCAGGTGTTCCTCCAGGCACTGCTGTGTCTGAAGGAGTTGGAAACCCATCAGTCCTGATCTTGGGTGGTGTGTTTCCCAACCAGAGGTATGGAGGGCTCAGGAGAAAACTGGAGAAGCTGAAGGACGGGTGGGGCAAGACCACATGTGTTGTGACACAGTGGGCAGATGGGTATCTACTGTGGAGAGAGATGTTTTTTATCTTTTTTTATGATAATAAATCTGTCTCTTTCCCCTCTACCACCCCCCAAGCATGGCTTGTGTCCTCAGGTCAAGTGCCTGGACGGCTCCCAGTCAAAGCGAATGAGACTCTGGCCTACTTCTGGGTGCTGCTGCTGTAATCAAGACATTTCCAAGAGGGCTTAGAGGCCCCAGAGCAAAGCCACAGCTCCACCCTGCCTTCGAGCATATCCTCGTGCCATGTGAGTCTATCCTCTGGGCAACAGCAGGGAGACAGAGGCAGAGCACCCCACTGCCCTCCATCCCCCTGCCATGGCCTGCAACCTGAAATGTTCAGTATGAATGAGAGATGAAATTCGGGTTGGCAAGGGTGACAGTTCCATGTGCAGTGTTGGTTCACATCGGGTGGACTACAGGAAGCAGATAGAGGTGTCGGGGGAACCGCTCTGCTCCCATCCAGGGTTCCCCTCATTGAGTCATCTCGGAGTGGCTCCAGCCCTTTGGCCAGTCACTGCTGATTAACAGTGATGTAAACGAGCACCGGGCAGGCCCTTACTCCTCACTGAAACCGCAAGCAGAGGAGCCAAAGCCTTCGTAAGCAGGGTGCTCCTGGCCAAGGAGCCATGCGGTGCTCTCACCTCGGCCGAGGTGCCACAACACGTTCCAGCCTCCAACATCGGGGAGCAGATACCAGTTACTGCCCGAGGGAAGATGGTGAGATAATCCTGCACTGTGAGAAAGCAAGCTGGGATACCAAACTGGGCTTGCTGCTACAGGACCCCAGGAAACGAGAGCACAAGGGAAAAATCTGCCCATGGACCCACTCCCTTTTAGAGAGCCCATGAGTTGCCATGGAGGGTCATGGAAGAAGTAACGAGGCAACTGCTCCTTTCTGCTCAGCAGCCACGAGGCTGGTGTGGATGGAAGATGGTGCCAAAGGCGAGACTGAAGCAGTTCAGACAGAAGGATTGCATTTGGTGAGATCCCACACGAGGCACTGGCTTGTGGCCACACTTGCACGTGGCCTCTTTCAAAGGGTGTGAAGGACGGGCATGCAGCTGGCCCCAGCCACACAGGGATCTGCTGCATGCTCGCCAGGCACTGGGAGGGCAACACTTACTTGTGGTATCTTGTTTGTCTGGGCCAGATGCAGCAGAGCAAAAGGGGGCACAAATGCAGGCTCTGCCCCATGGACCAGACAAGATTTCCAGATCCCTGGCTGCTACCAGGAGCGGAGGGCTGAGAAACGCTCTGCCAGTCTGCTGGGGCTCACAACCTCCTGTGCAGCAGGGACCCAGCTGGAGGAAGGAGGTGAGGGTGATGGAGACATTCAACTGTGGAGCTGTATCCCTCTCACCACACATGATATCAGTGCAAAACCACAGGCCCCAGTGCCAGCAGCAGTGCTAACTACCACTGGCCCCTCCCCGCTTCCTCCCCCCACCTATCATCTCCTGTGGAAGGAACAGGGCACGCTGAAGCTGCTGCAGCTAGTGGCACCATCTGGTGCAGAAGGAAGCCTGGCCAAGATCTGGGCTCAGCTTCATCTTCATGGAGGTGAAGAAGAGCAGAGACACAGTGTGACTCAGCAGCACAGAGAGGAGCTGCTGCTCCCACCTGAAGTGCCCACAGGGCACTTCAACTTCAGCAGCTCCACCTCAGAGGGCTCACCATGGCTTTGTGGAGGCTCGGCAGCTCTGGCTGAGAGCATGGCTGAGGGGTCAGTTTGTGTCTAGGAGGGGCCAGAAGCCATAGGTGATGCTGCCCATTGGGCAGTTGTGGCCTTGTGGTCTTTAGAGGTGACTGATGCCAGGCTCTGTGGACACCAACCTGCAGGATGAGGAACAAGCACTGTGGGGTAGTCATCTTCCCCATCCTAAGTGAAGGTGCAGCATGGGCAGTCTGCTCAGACCCATGTTCCTGATGAAGACTGAACAGAGCCTTTCCCCACCATGGCCTTGCTTGGAGACACCAGCTCAGGTCCCTTCAGACCCTTCCTCCACCCCTTGAGGGACTGCTCCAGGCAGACAGCTCAAACAGGGTTGACTGGGGGTGCCATGAGGCCAGTTTATTGCACTCCAGTTTTACTTCTGGCTGAAGTTTTTGGCAGACCTAGCCTGAATTTGCAGGTAATACCAGAGTGACCAAACCATGCCCAGCCAGGCAGCCCTTGGATCTGACTCTGCTATAAAGCCCCGGGGGAGGTCTGCAGTGACAGAAAGGGCACAGAGAAAAATATGAGCTGACCCAGCTCCTGACGCTGGTCTCAGGCTCTAATGTCACCTGCTGATGCAAAGGCTCCGACTTATCCTGGTGGGGATCAGGCCGCTGCTGCTCAGCACCATGGGTTGGTCACTACTTGGGTGCTGTGTTGTGGGTGGCTGGAGGATCAGCAGGTTGCCTGCTGCCAAACCTGCGGTGCCGGGGGGAGTGCGGGGAACTCGGGAACAAGATTCCTGGAGCCTGCTCTCTTCTACACTGAAGGTCATGTGGATCTTGAAGGAGTCTTCCCTGTGTGGCTTTTGGAGTTACAGATGTCTGCAAAGCTCTGAAAGTTTCCGCTAGGACAATACCAGTCTCAGCTCTTTACAACATTAAATCACCTAACTACGCTTTTTTTCACCACTCTGGCTAGAAACTTTGGCTGAAGCAGGAGTGCTAGCGGTGAACTGGACCAAACCACCAGAGAGGCATCAACCAGCCTGGGTTGGAAGGGGGGTATCTGCAAACCCCAGGGACCAAGGCGCCTGCAAACCTTGCAGGCTGGGAACAGTCCGGGTCGGGTCCTTGCTGTGCTGACAGCACCTCCTGCCTCCCACCTCCCCGCAGCCTCCAGGAGATACTCCAGGAGAAGCCCCAGTCTGGGTGGCCTCTCATCCTCACCCCCTGTGACTGACCAAGAAGGGGGCCCAGGCTGAGCCTCAGCCCTGTCTGGAGACCCACGGGCCCTGGGTGCGGGGGTGGGGGACACGGTCACCTCCAGAGAGCGGGGCCGGGGCTCCCTGTTCCCGCTCGGGACGCCGCATCCCCTCCGGAGCCACTCTGCCCGCCCTCCCCGCGGTGCCTCCCTCACAGGGCCCTTCCTCAGCTCCATCCTCATGACCGGGCTGTGCCCGGCGCTGCACAGAGAGACCCCCAGGGTGGTGGCCAGCCCCGTGTCACCCGGGGCCGCCCGGGACGCGGGCCGGGGCTGCGCTGTCAGGCGGGGTGTGGAGCGAACGCTTCGCGCGTGAGGCCTTCTGGGCCCTGCCGCGGCCCGTAGGCCGCCTCTGACCCGGAAGCGGACGGTGGGGGCGCTGGGACATTTAAACGGCTCGGAGCGGCGCGGTGGGGGGAGCGGTTCGGCCGGTGAGTGGCGGCGTCGGGGCCCTCAGCCCCTTCTATGGGCCCGTTGCCGAGGCCCTGAGCGGGGCAGCGAGCGGCTCCCCGGCCGCTCCTGACGGCGCTCGGGCTCTGTCAGCCCTGTGGCAGCGTCGCCGCCGTGACGGTGGCGCGGGCCCGGTGGTTTAACGGCTTGTCCCGGGGCTCGGGCGCCGCCAGTTCCTGCTTGGGGCCCCGCGGGTGGGTGGTGGTAGCCCGGCACTCGTTCCCGAGGGGTCGGAGTCGCTCCGGGCGAGACCGCTGGCGCCTGGCCGGGGAGGAGGCGGGCGAGGGGCCGTCCCGGGGCTGCCCCGGTCCGGGGGGTGCCCTGCAGCCCCGCTCCCGATCGTTGTGCTGGCGCTGGAGCGGGTGCTTGACGGGCTGGCGCACCCCCGAGCGCCGTGGCCAGCGCGGTGCCGAGTGGGGCGAGAAGGCCAGCGCCGCTCCTCAGAGCCAGCCAGCTGAAAACGACAGGGCGGTTTTCATCCTGGGCCAGGCTAAACCAGCCTCTTCACCCTTCGCTCATCTGCGTTGCTGTCCCGTCTGGGGGTGCGGCACAGCGGGGGAGCCTCCTACCCCCTTCTGCCTTCCCTCTGCTCCCGGGCTGTTAGGACGCTGTCAGTTGCCCAGTTGCCAGTGGAAAACTATTAATGAGCTTGTGATGAGTGGGCGCTTGTGAGTCTTAAATTCCCAGCTTTTGTCTGTGCTCCACCTGCTAACGTCATTAAAGTTGCAGAAATTGCAGTAGAGGTGAGATGCGAATGTTTATTCTTTACTTGTAAATAAAGATGGTTCCTGTATCCTGGAACCAGTGTTTGGAGAGTAGCCTCACTGGCTTTTATAAATGTTATCTACTTCCATTGAATTGGCCACAGCAGAAGGTGACGTTAAAAGAAAGTTTGCTGTAGACCTACCAGTGTGAGGGTTTTGTAATAGTGCTGTAGCAGGTCAGTCAGTCTATTAGAAAAGTTTAGGTATTGGCCAGCACCGATGGAAAAATCTTAGGAAAAAGAATCATAAACCACACAAAGAATTTTTCCTATTTAGTCAGGGATTTTTAATTTTTGCGTTGTATTGTGAAGCCTGTTCACATCCGTGCTCAATTACCTGAGTAAATCTCGCTGCATCGCACATTGTTTCTTTGAAAGAGCCAGAGCAGGCACTCTGAGGAGGAGTCAGCCCTGCAGTCCTTGGTCCCTGCCAGATGATGCCCTGATCCCAGGCAGTGTGTGCCCAGAGGAGACTGCCCGGGTACCTGTCCTCTGCGCGACTCCAGCGAAAGGGAGGAGAGAGCTGAGTAAGGGCAAGGAAAAATTACAAGCATGATGGGACAAAGGAATATAAATTTCTCTTCTGCTGAGCTCTGTATTCTCTCCAGCAACACCCCTGTCTTGGAGAAGTGAAGAGAGAGAGGTTTAATAGGTGGTATCTTAGCTCAGAGTCCAGTGCCCCTCAATTAGAAGAGGTGACCGTGAGCCCTGGAGTTCTCAATGTACCAGCTGGGATGAAGTTCAGTCCTTCAGCTTCAGTCATGTCTTGAAGGAAACAAGAGGCGTTTTTATGACAACCTGCAGAAGACAGCAGTAGCGCTGTGCTCCATTATCAATATATTTCTATATTCCTCTTTGATGCTCCATACAGCAAAAATCATTGCTGTGTCCTGCCTGTACTTATAGTTTACCTTAATAGTAGCTGTGGACAATTTACTAGATTGTTTTACTCAAAAAACCCCTCAAAAGCTAAAGCAACTGAAAAAGGATCAAAAGGTGCTTGATCTGTTTAACTCCCACACTCAGGCAGCAGAGGTGGAGGTGGAATGCCATCTGCAGAAGCTGGCGGTGGATAGAGCAGCAGCTGGTCTGTCTCAATCACTGAGAGTTACGAGCTCTTGCAGGGTAATTGTGCTAGGGGATTTATTGTATTCCCATTGTACTGGGAGTGAATTTATGGCTAGAAATGGTTAGTCTTGATATTTGAAGCAAATGTCCTGCATAATCGAGAAGTGTCAGTCACTGCAGGAGGAAGGTAACAGGCAATGTATGTTTTTTACTCTGACACTGAAGCGTTTCAGTAAGGATGTGGTTATTTTTGAAGACTCCAGTTTGGACATGACAAGATTTTACATCTGATAACTGCTACAGTGATGCATCTGATACAGTCTGTTGGGCATTGCTTTAGTTTACCTTTTTCAAAGGCAAGGAAGAGCAGATTAAAGGAATCCCTTACATTTGGGGGGGAAAAAAGTCCCTGCTTCACGCGGCACATGGGCAGATACAGCTTACAGGCCCTGGATGTTCCTATGTCACTGACAGGGATTCAGTGCAGGGCAAATGTTGAGGGTTTCATGAAACCCCTTTCCCTCAGTGGAGTGATTTACCAACCCACCATTTCAGTAAAGTGTCCGTTCAGTCTAATTTAGTACATTTTTGTGTCTTTTAGTATAACCAGTTATTTGATGCTTTGTTTCAAGAAAATAACCCGTTTTCCCCCGGTGTCTATTTATTACTTTGAAGTTTGGGCCTTTTATGCACTATGGATCAGCTGGGGTATGTGAGAAGTCCTGCTTCTGCCCAAGGTGCCAAGGAGGGATCGAGCAAGCCCGCTGCTCCCCAGAAGAACGCGTACGCAAGGCTGGTGCAAAAGCACCACAGCGGCCGATTCCGCTCCTACTTGAATCACATCGCCCAGAAGATGCAGCTGGAAGACAGCAGCTCCAACGACCTCAGCTCGGATCTGGACCCACCCCTCAGGAGAAGTCTGGTGAAGGATAGTCCATCCAGGAATGGGTTGAATGTGCACAGCTATTCACCAGTCAGAACATCTCACCTGGAACAGCATATGCCAGGAGGGTTTGAGAATGATAAACCCCAGACTGCTCTGAGCAGGTGTCATCATAAAAGAAATGCCATCGTTAGTCCAGAAGGAGACTTGGAGATGGAGGAAGACTATTATGTACCTCAGCGTGGAGCTGCAGCTGACTTCTTAAACATGAGTGATGCCCTGGGTGGGAGAGTATCAAACAGCATGAGATACCGGGCAGCTCTGCAGAAATCATCTGGTTCTGATGAAAAGGATGAGGAGGACATGTGGAGGAGGAAACATAAGAAACGAGGCAGGTGTCCTGCCAACACAGATACAGCACCTGGACACTTGTTGATGGAGCAGTTTAGTGAGGATGTGCTGGCAGTAAATGCCAGGAAAAGCAGTCACTTGTCTTCAGGGCAAGTCCAAGGTGAGTTCACACTAATGAACTGTTTGTCCATTTGCTGCAATTACTGTGGAATTGAATGTGATGTTTTAGTCATGAGTTAACAGGAGCCAGTTCTACTCCATCGGAGTTAGTCAGCCCTTAGTTACCTGTGGGTGGCTTTGTCCTGGCTTACAAGTAAGCCATGCAGCATGTGCAAGTGGCTTCATGTGGAGCCAGCTTGGTGCTGGCAGGACCTAATCCTCTGGCCTAAGCTCTGTGAATGTGGCTGTGCTGCTTCCAGGAACAGCTCAAAACTAGGAGAGCCCAATTTCTGTGGTGCAGAAATTAATAAGAGTGCTGAATCTGAGCTAACTGAGGGCAGAGTCGTGCTTGCCTCTGGATTGCCTCTTTGGATCTGGAGTGCTGGTCTGCCTTCGCGCAGGGTCCGAGTGCTTGTAACACCCAGGGGCTAAGATATCTATATAATTTATTAAGTCCTGATACAGAGTGTTGACTCTAAATTTTGTTGTTAGTAACGAAGAGCCCACATCTTGCAGTAGTAAAGTGAATGTGTCTCAAGTGCAATGTTCAAGGCAAAAAGCCCATTTATGGAGGTGAATTTTTTTAATAATAATAAAAAAGTTCCCTAAAACACAGCTTCAACAAACAACCAAGCCAAGCAGTTTAGATTTGATCTCTCGGTGTAATGGGTTAAAAATTCTTCTTAATGTTGCTTATGGTGAAATACTTTGATAGTCTGATCTTATGAGCTAGTATTGGAGGAAACATAAGTGTCACCATATTAAATTCTCTAACAAGTAGAAAAGTGGTTGGGTCCTCGGCTGGGTAAGACAGACCTGAGGCCTATCACAACTCTTGGATTGGAAAGGAAGTAAATGTTTAACTAAATCAATCTTACAAAACTATGCCCTATCACTCAAGTGGCAAGTAATACACTTTTATCAGTCTGTGGTATTTTTGAGTCTAGGACAGTAGATCATGTACCTAATTAGGTAAACTTTTGTGAGTTCTTGCAACAGAGATCATAGTGATTTAACACAAGCAGATTATGCTAAAATGTGTTGATGAGTTTGTTTTTTTTTTTAGTTGGTTTTTTTTTTTTTTTACATGTAATAGTATTTATTATGCTAGCTTCTTTTAACAGGCTTTACTACCTTTCACCCTCCAGGTTTTGGAGACTAGAGAAGAGCAGCTAACAGAGGTGGAGAGTTCAGAAGGCTTACAGTTTGTAGCCATGAAAATAAGTACCTACATGGATTTTAGTCTAAAATAATACCCTGGCTTTCAAAAGCAAGAACCTGCAGTTCCCCCCTGCTCTAGTTGAGAGTGGGGTTGCCCAAACCATCTGGAAACAGTTGTTTGTTTAATGTAAAGACCTAGACCATAAAAAGGTTGACCCTCATGTTTGAAATTCCAGGTGGAAAACTCACACTGTGGGGAAGATTATTGGGAAACTATTTACTTAAGTGACACCCTTCCTCTTCCCCCTGCATGCCTCCCCAGCAACCTGCCTGTGTAGCTGAGACTGGTTGCGCTCCAGAACGCTTGCCGGGATATGAAAACAGTTTCTTGGGGAGGAAAGAAATAGGAAATAAAATGTCATTTGATTCAGAGAAACGTTTTTTCTGCTGTTCAGGCTGAGTATATTTTAGCACTCCTGTGTAAGTGAAATGAAGATTTTACAGTATGCAAGCGCTTAGGTATAAGAACTCGCACATCACAGTGCTAGATTAATATTTTCTCACTTCAAAGCTTGTCTTTCTCTCTTGATGCTGATATAAGTCGTATTACTTTGCATAGGCAGGTGTCTGGTTTGATCAGTTTAAATCAAGGCTTGTGAAACTGTGATGGCAGGAATTGCTTCTGTCATAGTGGTGAGGCATATCATCTTCTCAGTAGTGACATTTCCTCACAAATTAACTCTGTTCAGGCTGTTGTAGGCTTTCCAAAAGGCTCTTTGAGCTAATCTCAAAGGCAAGTATCTCTCTTTATATTGCTTCATTTCATTGTCCTCCTCTTAACAGCTCTTAAGCTTAGCTGTTGTCAGGTTTGCAGTGACCCTAAAACTGGAAGTACTAAAACTGAAGGTAAACGTGGAGGGCTGAGAAAACCTTTTGAGTGCCCTGGGGCAGGCTGTGGGCAGTGAGGGACTGGTCCTTGTTCATGTCCTTCCAGTGGTGCAGCAGTTCCCTGGCCTTGGGGACAGTAGAGTGGTTTGTAGAGCCCCAAGCAAGAATCACTGTGCCCTGGAGCTTGCTGCTGCTGCGTTGCTGTCTGTGAGAAGTGCTGAGGGTTGCCTTTGTCATTTGTGCTGTAAGGTTCCAGGATGAGGCTTGGGGGATAGAAACAGTTTCACAGCAGATAACTGGGAGACTGACCATGACAGTCTCTTCTGATGTTCCGTTTAGTAACTGTTTTTCATAAGTATTGGAAACTCTGCAGTTGAGAGAGCTGGGTTTGAGCAGAACTCTGTTGTCCCTTGTCTGAAACATGTGACATGGTCGTGAAACTGCAGGTTGGATTCGCTCTACGATACCAGCACTGTTGAATTTGGGAAGATGAAGCTGCTCATGGATGCATCCCACAGATTGTTGTTCCTTTCTGTGCAGCTATAACATCTGCAAGGAGAATTGCCATGAAGCATCCTGTTCTGAAGTTTCTTCACAAACAAACCCCTGTAAAACAGAAATTAGTCTTAAAATGCCACTTTAAAATGTGATGCTTATAGGTTTTCATCTAATACAATTTTCCTGCTAGTATTTTCCCCTAAATCTCCAATCCTCTAGATTCCTTGGGTGCCAAAACTTGGTTAAACTTCCCTAATGAAAGTCTTTTATAAACTCCCCTGGGTTGTTTTCTGGTTTTGATCAAAGGCTCTAAGGGTTTTCCCACTTCAATACAGAGTCAGTCATCAAAATCTCTTTACAGACTGACTGATGTTTCTGTCATAAAAGGGCTTAAACCCCCCCTTTTCCTTGAGGACAGAAGCACTGACTCTTTCTGCAGCATCTGTCTGTCACATGCTACTATTTGAGATTTGCATGGCTGCTAACTTCATCCTAAATATCTGTGATGCGTTGCTTTATCCATAAGTAGTTTAGACCGAGCTGCGTGTTTGATTTGGGACAGTGAGGTTTTGGTTGCTTTATGAGTACGTGCAGTTCTCAGCCTATTTTTGAGGGAATGTTGCTCTTTGACAGCACATTCCTAGCCTGCTGGAAAGCCTAAAAACTAGACATCTGCAGAAGAGAACTGTCCTCCAAATGTGGAGTGCAGCATAGTCTTTGGGAATCCATCTCCTTGGCCATACTTGATTTCAGAGGATCCTGGGAGCTGGAGTATGTGGGAGTGAGGGCTTTACTGATGCCGAAAGCCTGGGTGGAGCAGGGTGCTCACAAAGGCTGGTTGCTATGAAATAGGTTCGGGTTTTGCAGGGGTTGGGTATAGAGTCTCTATCTGCAGACGTCCTCCTTGGGAAGACCACCACCAGATTGGCTAGGTAGCCTCCTGAGGCTCCTCTCACTAAAAGCTTCATGGCTTTATGATGTGATGGAGGCATCGTGCCCATCTGTCAGGGTCAGCATGCCCCCTGAGTAGAAACAGACAATTCCTGGGAAACAGTGTAAGATTTCCACGGCCTTTTCTGATTTATCATCTGTCTGACACTTGGCATTGCTTTGCCCAGCCTGTGGTGCTTAACCGACTTGGGCAGCTTCCACGGAGGAGTGCTGCTGGCAGGCAGGCTGGTGTTTAGCATCAGAACTTTATAAACAATTGTTGCTGTTAGGTGGTGGTGGTGTGTTTGTGGCTGCAACCCTGACGTTTAAACAGTTCAGGACAGGTAAAGGTAGTAGGAATTATCCTGGAGTGGCTTTCCTGCCTGTGTGATGGGCACAGCCGGCCAAGAAATACCAGGCTTAACAAGATGGCAAAATCTTCGGGGTTCTGTCTTTCCATGATGCAGTGCAGTAAATTTTGTATTTGCATTTGTTTCTCTGGGGAACTTTGGAGGAAGAACCACAGCTCCTGCTTTTCCCATCTTGTAAGGCAAATTATGATAATGCTGCTTTTTAGTGTTGAGTCTTCCAGTTCTTGTGTGGTGAAATTCAGTGCTTAAGAATGCTGTTATCTTCCTATCTGGCACCAGTAAATACAAGCCAGCGATCTAGAAAAGGCCACAGAATCAGCTCAATAAATGGAGAATGTTGTTGCTGTGGAAATCTTTAAAATGTAGCTAATCTTGCCAGGTCCAATGTAACGTTCCTTAGATGACGTTAATCACAGTAATAAGATAGGGGAGAGGAGGGAAAACTGGATTTACTGTATGGCCCCATTGGAGAAGCACATGAAAAATAGAATGCTCCTTTCTCTAATGGGTTAGCAACAAACATAAATTTCTCTTCCTTTTGATAGAAAAAAAGTTGCATTCCTTAATCTTGTGCAACTTAATGTTTTTGGCTAACATCAGCTATAGTTTGTGAGTTAATATCTGATGTATCCTCTCTTGGGGAGATGAGATCCTGCCCTTGCAGGGACTGTGGGTTTTGTATGTGATCTAATAACTGTCCTCCGTGCCCTTTACCAGGGTCTTGAGCACCCCAGGCTGCAGCGGGACTGAGTTCTGCAGCAGAAGCCCTTGCATTTGGCAGCAAAGCTTTCATCTCCACAAAGGAGCTTCCTTCTCTCACTGGAGCTTATGTGAAAAAGTTCATCAGCGGAAATGCTTGTTGCTGTTAACCTGCTGTTTTATTTTCTTAAGCTTCTTTTTCTCTTTATTCCCTGTGATGTAGCTCAGGTAACCATGCCTGTCAGTGTAGTGTCGGTCCTAGGAAAATAATAGGCTAAGAGAAGAATTGAATTTGGTTTTAGCTAGTTTTAAATCTTTTCTTTAATGTAACTTGTTGTCAGTTTATGCAACAAAGGACCTGTTGAGCTCCCTTGGTGTCAGTTTCTTGTGAGATTAGGAGTTTGATAAAGGTGAGAGTATGGATGCCAGTGTGTTGTCATAATAAAATCACAGTGCATGTGTAATGCTGTAAAAGCTGTTTAGCTGAACTAATTAAATAGAGTAATAAATTGAGAATTGTTACCAACAGGTGTCTGGTTCCTGCAGTGTCATGTTCTGACCTTGTGCTGTTTAATAATTCTGTCAGTCATCGGGAAGAAAACATTTAAGTAGGATTGAAAGTTTTTTTGGATGATTTGGAGACCGCAGGGAGTGTTGAATAACGGGGGCAGTTACTGGCAGTCCTCCGGATCGCTTGGTGGACTGGGAGCAGGCAAAACAAAATCCATTTATTGAGCCAGTGTAGAACCATGGTAGCAATGTGAGGAACCTGGTGTGGGAAGCAACAGCTTGGAAAAAAGTTTTGAGTTTTTGATGGATTAATCAGCTGAACATCCCCCTCCTGTGAAACGTAGCCAAAAGGGTAATGTATGAGCATGGGAATTGGAAGATGGAGTACGGACCGCGTGTGTCTTTGGCACGGAGGCAGCAGCTTCTGGAGTACTGTATCCTGTGGTGATGCCCTCTGTTCGGGGTGGATGGTGATGAATTGATGAATACTCAGAGGACGACCACAAGGAAGATTAAAACGCTGGGATCATAAGTGAATGATTTGAGGAACCCTGCTTTACTTATCAAAGAGATGCTTGGGGGAAGGGAGCTTTTAGTAAATTGCCTACATGAGGAACAGATGTTCAATAATAGGCTACTCAGTTGAGCGGATTAGGTTAGAACGCATTTGAGGCTAAACAAATCCAGGCTTGAAATACAGCACAGTTTAGCAGCGAGGGTGAATGACCATTGGAACGGGTTTACCAAGGCTTGTGGTATGTGGTCTGTCACTGGCACGTTTAAAAGCCTTGATCACAAAGTCTATTGCTGAAATATGCTGTAGTTCAAACAGGACTCGATTTGAAATAAACCCCATTGTCCTCTGCTACCCATGAAGTCAGCCAGTCCACACACACACCACAGTCAGGTCTGGCCTGTCCTTCCCCGTGGCCACCCAAGGTAGGTAGAACAGATCCTTTGCAGCTGGCTTCAGTGGCTGATTGTGATTCCTCTCCAGTCTGACTGCTGCCTTGCTCTCCAGCCTCTGCTTCTGCCTCTCCTGTCCTGTGTGCCCCATCTCTTGCCCTCCCACCTCCAGTCCCTGCTGACTCTCTCCATGGTGCACTGTGGGCTGCATGTCCCCAACTCCCTCTTGGGGGGAAATCTGAGCCGTGGAGAGTTGAAACTTAGCTGAGGCAAGATGGAAAACAAAATGTTGGGATCTGTTGCATAAAATAACATCTTCTGTGACAAAACCAAGTATTTCTGGGGTGCTGAAGGAAAATGTCAACGCTAGCAGCTGCAGCCCCCAGATGTATGGGGCAGGTCATGCCTTGGACAATATTTCAGGCTCTCTACAGATACAAGTCTGCAGCAATAGTGCATTTTTGTTCAGTTTGCATGTTTTAGGCATTTTTCCTCACAGTACTCGGAGTTGTGAATTATGTACCTGCGACAGTGCCTGAGCAGTATGGGAAACGAGTCAACAGCAAATCAACTTATTCTGCAGCACATCGGGTAACCTTAGGATACGTATGAATCTGAAAGCAGTTCTTTCATTTCTTCAGCTGTTAATGTCTTTTAGTGCAGTAGCACCTCACGTCAGGTATTTTCCCTTTCAAAGCCTCTTGACTTCCTATGATCTTTGAGCACCTTGCTTCCTACAAACTACTAAACCCCAGAGAAATTAAAGAGAGAACTTCGGTAATACTATGTTTTTAAAGTCCTTTTGTTTTTTTCTAAAGTCTTGAAGAAGGCTTTTCACAGCATAGTTGCTGGATAAAGCAAAGAGCAAAAGGTGCTGTGGAAGATGCTTTGGGAGGATGGAAGGGCAAGGCGACAGTGGAAGCAGCCCTGACCCACATCCCGAGGCAGGAGTGGAAGCCTGGCGGAGAGCAATCATCAGGCGGAGTAGGTGGTTAGGAGGTCAGGAGCAGGGTGGAGCAGGTTCACAGAGAGTCCTGAAAACCAGAAGAGCTGTATCCCCTCCCTGACAACGCCACTGTGCTGCTGTGCGCAGCTGGAGCACAGTAACTATTTTGATAAACTTTTAGTCTATTGCTACTAAATGAGTTTCATCACCAAGCCTTAGTTCAGAGCCTGGAATGGTATCTTTGGCTCTCGCACTCATGTAGTATTCCTACAACACAAATCCTGCTGAGGCATTGAATACAACTTCAATTACTGTCTGAGTTACTGAAGTCAGAATCCTGCAAGCATCAGGATGCTTGGAAGTGTTTTGGAAGAGGAGCATGGTGGTGTGGGCACGTGATCTTGGCAGTCAGGAGCTGTTTCCACAGCATTGTTTTCTGCAGCAGAAAGAATCCATTGTGCATTTTTATTCATTTCAGTTTTTCAAAGCATAGGCCCTTTCAGAAAGCCAAAGTCAGCAGGAACATTTTCATTTTCCCTAGTTCGATATTGAAATCTAGGGGCGTGTAGCATGAAAACTTGAAGTATGTGCAGCTTCAAGTAAAAAAGTGATGGTGACGTGTGCTTCCCATCTCACTATCATGGGTCTGGGAATAAGCATCTGTCTCTACTCCTGACTTTCCTGAGTATCCATGGACCTGCTCCTTTGCTTTTTTGCTCTTCCCATTGCTAAGAGGAGTGTTTCTTCCTCAGTGTCTCATTGTTAGAATGTTGAATGTCTGAACCTTTTGCTACCAGCTACAGTGGCATGTTCACTTCCAAAAGCAGCTCCTGGCCCTATGAGCTCACTCGCAAAGCATGACAGCCTTTATTTCCCCATCCAGGAGTCACCGGCGTGGGGCCAGGCTGCCTTTCTGTGTCCAGCTTGGCCCCCATGTGGCAAGTATTCCCTTCATGCTTTTTTTTTTTTTCTTGGATGTTTAACTCCTCTGTGCGTGTTTTGGCAGACTTTCTGCCAAGAATGTTTAGAGCATCACCTTCTCCAAAGGCACAGTGCAAGAGTGCTCTTCAGATTTGTTCCTGGGTAGACAGCTGGCTCGCAGCCAGACTGGTCTGTCCCGGTACACGAACACAGTTGTGCTGGTAGACAAACTGCTGGTGGTACATTGCACAGGTTTGCTGGTAACCAGTTGGGCTGTTGTTAGAGGGACCAGTTGCTTTGAATCGCGCCTGAAATCCTGTTCAAACACTGTGTAGACAAATCTTTGCTGTAAGCGCTGTCTTCTCATTTTATTTTGATTTGTCTTGATGCTGGACAGTTAGAGCTCAGATTTACGCCGTGGCCGGGCCCCGGTGGCCCATCGTAATGGGTCAATTAGTGGAGACTTGTGGGCATGGGAGCTAGTTCTGGCAGCTGGATTTCAATACATCATCCACTCAGTTCAGGACATTTGCATAGAATTTACATTTTGGCTGAGCCCATGCATGTAAATGCAGGTCTGCATTGTTTCTCTTCTTTGAATGACTGTTTAATTAACTTTAAACTTAATTATGCAATCTGCCATCCGCCTAAATCCCTACAGTGGTGTCACATCACCATCCTTTCCCACTTCTGCCACGATATTTCCTTTCCCGAGTTTGCCCTACTTTCAATCGTTAAGATAATTTCAATTCATTCACATCCTTGGTTATTTCTGAGGACGACTCACAGCAGTGTTGCAGGGATACCCTGTAGCTCTGTGGTCAGGCTGGGACTGAGCACAGGAGAGTGCTGCCAAACTTCCAGTTTAAGGTTCTCTGAGTTTATTTCATCAGAGAAGAAGAATCTCTTTCTTTTTTTTTTTTTTTTTTTTTTGTTCATGATAAGGAGAATGGACTCTCAGACTTTCTCTTAGACCCCTGATTGAGCATCTGAAATACTGCCTTACCAGGCTTATCTCCTGGAGGTCTTTTTACTGCAATGAAACCTCACGGAACTGATAACTTATCTCAGAGTCTTGCCTTTCTACTCCTACATCTCTAATGAATTCTTTCCCGTGACATCCTCATTTCTCTCTATTGCTTTGACTTTAATCTTGAGCCATCTACTTTATTTAAGCTCTTTGCTTCAAGATAGTGTAAAATGTATGGAGGTGGTTCTGTTCCAAGGCTGTCGGGGAACCCTGGACTCGTTTAACTCACATTGAGAGCCCTGGTGAAGCTTGACTGTTCCTAGCACAGGCTGGAGTGGAGCTGAGCTCACGGGGAATGCGGTGGGTGGGTTTTGGTCCTGTTTGTGTTTTTGGGGCTCTAGCACAGAGTTTTGTTTGAGAGATCTTCCAAGGAATGTCTGTCTGTTGGGTTTTTTTTCCTGGTACAGAGCTCTTTTCCCTGAGCAGCCATACCAACAGCTGTCTTTGTATTTTCCCTTTTAAAACAAAATAGAAAAAAAAATAATAATACTTGGCTGTTACCATTAATGGGACATTTAATCTCTCAAATCCGCAAAATATTTTGCAAAACATAAATAGCTGGTTACTTCTGGCCTGTCTGTGACCAGTGTTTCTGTTGACATAACTCATATTTGAGATCACTTCAAGGGTGTTTGTTGGTTTTGCCTTTTGTTTTGCCTGTGTGTGGTAATTTGATGCTGGATACTGCAGCAGTCATTGAAGTGCTTGGAGTCTTTGAATTAGTTACTTATATAATATGGCATATACTGGATGTCACTGGTGCAGTAGAAATTAAAACCAATCATAGAGTCGTAGAATTGTCAGGGTTGGAAGGGACCTTGAAGATCATCCAGTTCCAACCCCCCTGCCTTGGGCAGGGACATCTCCCACTAGAGCAGGTTGCTCAGAGCCCCATCCAGCCTGGTCTT
>WTSP01018727.1:25798-73563 GCA_025331215.1 Actenoides lindsayi
GTGGTTTGTACTGGTGCTAACGTGGTTTGTACTGGTGCTAACGTGGTTTGTACTGGTGCTAACGTGGTTTGTACTGGTGCTAACGTGGTTTGTACTGGTGCTAACGTGGTTTGTACTGGTGCTAACGTGGTTTGTACTGGCAAAGCATGCTTTGGCTAGCAGAGTTTATTTGGCTTTGGAGAATGAAACAAATAGTTGCCAGGTACAACAGCATCTACACTTGAACTTGCAGATCTGCGAGGTGATGCCTTGGGCTGCCACATGGTTGGATTCTTAATTCATTAAGTCTCTAGAAAGGATGATCAGGAACGTGCTTTATGTAGCTTTCTTGCCATGCTTAATGTAGTCTGACTTAGAGAGTGTAGGACTAAGCAGGGGCTTGCATCAGAGTAGTTCTCGATGATTAATTCTTGCTTTTGGAGGTAGAGCAGTGTTGGATGACCCTTTGTTTGGTAGCTACCGTGCCTTCTATCTCATGGGTGTATCCTTACAGAGTTTTAGTAAGTGCATAGCTGGGTTATCTTGAAGAACTAAACGTCAGGGAACCTCTTGGAAAGTTTGAAGGGAATTGCCTTAAGTCATCGAAGTGTGTCAGCAATGAAATGAAGCATTGTAGAAATATGGACAAATATTTAGTATCTGTTTGTTGAGAGTGTCTCGTCATCTGATAACAGATTGTTCTATTTCATGTTATCTCTTCTGGGGATATGCTGCTGTTTCTTCTCACGCTTACGCTAACTGGAAAGCGGGGGAATCTGAAAGATGCCTTTGCATATGTAGATCATGATCTAATGCTGGGAAGCAATGGAAAATCCTCTTAGCAATAGCAGAGTTAGTGGAGGTGTTGATGCCCAGTCATGAGCTGATAAAGGTAAGTCCTAGATGGAAGTGTTTTGTGTTGGGAAAGTCTGTAACAACAGTGTTCTGTCCAACGCTTTCAGCGTAATTCCTTTTCTTTCAACGTAAAAGGAACCATTCCATTATCAAGATAACTGTCAGTGGGGTGAGCATCCTAAAGATGGAGAGATGCTACGGGCACAATTGTTGTGATGCTCTTATGGTCTTGCCCACCCCGGGGAGCCACGTTAAATACAAGTAATGGAGATGGTAACAAAGCTGGAAGTTTAGTTAGAAGTAAGAATGTCTAGTGACACAATAGACACCCTTTGAGAGGAAAGAGAAAAGCTATACCAAGATGTCCATATCTTGGAATTCCCTTGGATCTCGATTAAAACTACTTCCTGCTGGATGCTGGATGTGAGGTATCGAAGGAGTTATGGATATGCTGATGAAAATTCCGTGAGGAATACTTTTTCCTCTGTGCTGGTGCTAATCAAACAGCTTGTCAGGTGTTAGAGGGCAGTTGGAAATGTTTTATTTTTAGTAAATAAAATCGAGGGTCTTGATTCTTTCTTGTGTAAAGCAATATGCAAATTTTAGTATAAAATTAAAGACTTTCAGGCCTTGCGAACTTCATGTTTAGTTGAACATTTTAGTTGATGTATTTGACCATCTAGTTGATCAACTGACTAATAGATGTAAATTTAATTAAATGCAGTGCATTTCTAAACCTAAACTATAGAGTGATTTTGTATAAATTATGTCAAAATCAGCTGATTTAAACCATCTAGCCTCTTCTCTTACTGTAAGCCAGATCAATTATTCTGGGAAGCTGCCTGCGTGCTTGCTTTTTTTTTTTCTTCCCCCAAATAAGAAAAGATTAATGGGTACTTAAGTTTAGAGACCAGAATGTGCCATTGCATGATATTGTTGTTGTGACAGAGATGAAGTGTGATGGTTTGGATTCTAGATTGAGCTCCAGCACTGTCCTTCCGCTGCTGCCTGTGTGGTGGATGCTGGACCAGGCTCCCGGTTTGGAGCCTGCCCCCAGCTCCATCCTTTCTGCTCCTTTTCCTGGTGCCCTTGTTGAGAGTAAGAGTGAGTTACTGACAGTGGTCTGTTCTGGAAGCCCACAAATTCCACCCACTTTTCATGCCTCTCTAGCTGTGGAGGTGGGAGTTGTGTGTCTGTGCTTCCCCGTGTCCAGTTTGACGGGGTTCTCTGCTCTGTACCTGGAATCGATGGACCCATTTAGGTGTCCCTCTGTCGCCTTTCTAGGGAGCCTTCTTGCCTGTTATGGGTATTGGAGTTGCTTCAAGCCAAGTCTCCCTCCAGGGGACTTCAAATAATGAACAGCCAACCACCATTCTTCCAACTGTCACTTGTGTGATTTCCCAGTGGGAACGGCAGAGTATCTAGAAATCCCAGGCAAGTGGTGGGTGGCTTCATCCACGATGAAGCTCTGTGCAGCCAGATAAACATACTGACTATACATACCCAACCATCCCCAGACGTGCATTTGCTGTGTGTTGTGGATACTTACAGGTCTTACATTCAGCCCTGGGTGATTCTGCCCATGCTGACGTGTTCGGTGCACTGTGGTTGGTTCAAGCTTCCTGTGAGGATCTATCAGCCGACCTCAGCTCTCAGTCAATGCACTTCGGTCTCCTTTCTACTAAAGCTATTTTTAAGTTTTTATCATCTTTATTTGCTTAGGAATTTATTTTGTCATCGTTTTTACTGCCTAGAGTGCTTTGTTTGTGTAAACTCTTACCCTGAGAGATTTTCTTATCTTACAAATCACCTGACTGTAACACCACAGGAAAAGTAAGACTTCTGACAAACCTGGTGCTGGGATAAAGTTTAACTAAGGTTGTGATAGCAGCTATTTCCAAAAGGATAGTCTGACTATATGCTACATTGTCTATAGAGTAGCTAAGTTACAGTTTGCTTTGTGGAATGACGTCTGTTTATCCATCAGAATATTAATGCTGGGCAGCAGAGACAGGAGAAAAGCCCATCACGAGAAGGATTTCTAAATTCCAGTTTTAGGGAACAGGTGCATTACAGAAGCAAATAGTGAATCTAGCTGAAACAGATGGCAACCTGTGGTTAGCTTGCTTTCTTTTAAAAGGAGAAATACAAGAAATTACAGTCGTGCAGAATTTGACGTGTTCCAGTTCAGTGCTAATTGTGACAGTTGTCTGTGGCTTTGTAACGGGTGGATTTGTTTAGCCAGAAATGTCACGGCCAATGGGGTCAAACACTTGTCCAAAGAGGCTGTGTGTAAGCTGGCTTGCAAGCCAGCTGTGTGTGTGTAAACTGGCTTGCAAGCCAGCTATGTTGAAACAAAGTTTGTTAATTTGAATAAATTTTTACGTTGGGTTTTCATCTGTCTGAGCAGATGAGAAAACCCTCTGGAGAGCAAGCCAAAGGCTTAAGTGTTGGAAACACGCAAGTGCCTCTCCGCCTGTTTACCTTTTGGCATGTAAAGGTGCTTCTCCACCATTTGCTGTTGCAAACAGGCATTATTTTTTGGCAGCTGTGGCCCCAAACTTTTCTGAATTGATGGCCACGGCAACTGCTGGGGCAGCTCTGCTCTACAGTGCCTAATTCTGGCTCTCAGCTCACTTCTGAACTCACTAGACATTTTTTCCTCTCTTCCCCTCCACATCTTAGTTTTCTGCTTTCTTTTTTTTCATCTTCTTAATTGCACGTTAAGATTTACCCTCCTTTTTATCCCAAGTTCTTTAATTCATAGTAGTATTTTCTGTGACTTGCTGTCATAGAAACGAGGGTTTTAGAGGACCTTATGAGCTCGTGTAATCCATTTCACTACCTCAAGGAAAAAACTACTCTTTTTAGACCAACTCTGGCAGATGTCTGTCTCACCTATTAAGAACCTCCAACGAAGCAGATTACATGACCTCTAGGTGATCAGCCTAGTGCCTTGCTTTTTAAAGCGTGTTCCTGAGCCCCTGCCTGTTGCAGTCTAAGTCAGATTCCTTCACCAAAATGTCTGAGAGCCCCATCCAGAGCAAACTGTGTTGCCAATTCAGAAGCTACTCCGCTCACATCCCTCTAGTCTGTACTTTTACTTTCGGTGTCTGTTTTTGAACTTAATCTCTTGACCCTTAGGGCATTTTCAGATCAGTTCATAGGGCATTTGCAAAGCAGTTACTTTTATTTTCATCATCATGTAGTCTGTACAGGTAGTGTTGCCTCATTTGCATCGGTGAAACCTAAATTGGTGGCTGAGCTCTCTCTGTGTTACAGCTGTAACCACCTTTGGACGGTCTCCTCCCTGAAGGCACGCGTGGACTATGAAAAGTTTGATCATGTAGAAAGAGACCAAACCACATTGCCCTCATCCTTATCTCTGAACACAGAAACCCTCTTTTCATTTAAGTATCCTACTTGGAGACACTGCTGTGGCATTTAATCTTTTCCTGGGCTGGGCTGGGCTGGCACCTTGAGTTGTCCCTCTGCTTGTTTTGGTGTCTCCCCTCCTCGGTTAGGAGGGTGCCTCCCCCTTCCTGTTGATTTGCCTGTTATATATGAAAGTTGCTTTTTGTCTGGGGCTGGGTAAAGTAGCAGTTTTATTATACCGTATTTTTTAAGATCTCTCATGTACAGCATTTTAAACATTCTCCCCCCCGCCCCCCCCACTGCTTCAGTTTAACTCTACGAGCAATCCACGATCTCCTTCGTGAAGGACACCACACGTAAAAAAAATTGCCTTGTAACTTGGATAGCCCCATAGCAAATAAGTTGGCATTGCACGTTTTCTGACTTGCAGGTAGAAGCCTGTACCCAGGGAGAGCAGCCAGGAGGGGCTGGAAGGCGAAGCTGTGATGACATGTTCAGTCTCCAGGTGGAGGGCCAAGAGGGCAGCTGCACGGTGCTGGGTTGCATTCCAATGTGCTGAGCCGTGGAACAGCGTTGGCATCCGCTTTGGAAGCTGCTGCTTGCTCTCCTGGCTGTAGGGAAGGGGCTGAGGTGGTGGCAGGGAAGGAAGGGGTGAGTGTAGACTATTTTCATATGATGTGACCTATTCTGAGCAGGCTGGACTTTTGGAGCATTTCTTTGTGGTGTCGTTGGGTACCGTGCTGCCTCTGGTAGCTCAAAAGTTAAATACTCCAGAGCAGCTTGTTGAGAAATACTTTTTCTCCTTGATTCCTGAACTACTTAAGTTGTAGGGAAGTTATATTTTCTCACTATTTGGGGGCTTAATGGGGTGGAGGCTTTGGAAACAGTTTAACAATTTCACATTTTTATGCTGTAATGAATTTCCCAGGATTTTGGAAGGGTTATATCCAATTTTAGTATCGTAATTTCCAGAGTTTTATTTATGTTAAAATAAGTTAGTGGTAGATTAAAAGGCACGAAGAACCAGTAGATTACAAACGAATTAATGAAGACATTGTTTCTCTTGCATGAGTCATGGTTGTGACTTATACTGGAGTACTGGAGACGGTGAGTTTCACCAGGACCACATCCTGGCAATGGGCTTCCTCTTCCCTCCCTTGTTATTTCAAACCTGTGTTTGATTTCAGGTGCAGAAAAGAGAGGGTTTCCAAGGACCAGAAACAACTCCGAATCTTCAAGAACTCCTCAGAACTTCGATAGGAAGAGGCAACTCTCTGAATCGCAGACAGAAACAATGAACAATTCAGACAGCAGGATAAATCCTAGACAACTGGGAACTCCCAGAGGTATTAAAGCGGAGTGCGTACACACTTCAGGAATAAGCTGCCTTGAAGCATGTGCTCAGCACTGTTAAAAGATGGGCTGGGATGAATGCTCTTAACTCTGAAGTGAGCTGCACAAGACTGTAGATTATTTGTAAAATATGATTATTCCAGGCTTTTTGGTGCGCCAAAGTTGGGTGCCAGTATTTCTAAGCAAACTATTCTCAGAGGTTCAAATACAATTTAAATACAAATACTTTAAATACAAAGCCTGCTGTTGAGTACAGCTGCTGTTCAGATACATAGACAACTTTGGTGGTCGAGATAACACTTGTGAATTTTTGTTTGCAGGAGGATCCTACGCTCCTGGCCCAGCATCAGGTGACAGAAAGATTCTAAATAAACCCACTCGAGGGAGGAAGAAGAGTATATTTGAAGCCTACATGTCAAAAGAAGATGTCTCAGCAGGACTGAAAAGGGGAGAGCTAATTCAGGTGCCTGGAATATACAACGCCCATGCTCTTGGGATGTCTGTGGAAATCACGGGCAGTTGTTGGAAATCAGTGTCGGTTGCGTGACAGGGAATTGATGTACCACTTGTAGGTGCTAAAGGAAGTTTTTTTTCTCCCATTTTTAAAAGGATCTAGAGTGGCATGAAATTTTTTACGTTGAGCTGAAGTATAGGTTTTGGTTTGATTGTATGTTCTGTAAAATTCCCAATCTGGTTTTGTGATGAATTGCAAAGTTCTGGTTGGATGGTCTGCTAGCCATGATAGTCATTACCATGGAGACACTTGCTTCTGCAAAAAATACTCTAGAACACAGCAGGTGCTGGCAGCCTCTGTCAGTGTAAGTGAAAATGAATGCCTTTAGCAAGATGCTTCTTGCTGAAATTCCTCAAAGATGTTTGTTAGTCCTCAGCAATGAGATGCAGATGCCTTCACTTCCAGATCTGCTCTCCTTTTCAGTCTATCAGCTCTTCCCAGAAGTTTCCCTCACACAAAAAAAGGAGAGTGATGGTGCAGGTAATGCTGTGGTCTCTAGAATCTCATAGGACTGTACCTACCAGGGCAGTGCAATAACTTGTTATAAACTATTTTGCAACTGGTTACATTAATATCAAGTGGCCAGGCACTCGTACTGGACCCTTGATTTGCTTGCATCATTTCCTTTCCACTCCTCTAAGGTGACAGGACTGACCCAGCCACTGATGACAGCGTGTGGCTTTCTGAAGTAAAGCACAGATAGGAGATGGAGCTGAAGAGCCCATCAAGATACAGAAGGTCATTTGTGTGTGTGGTTGTTTGCCTTGAACAGCGAGCAATGAGTATGTTCTCATTTTACAGATTCTGAAGATCAAAGATTGGACTTTGTGCTTCCATTTGGAGCAGCAAAACTGCGGTCATAGTTAGGCAGCAATTCTCTGAATATCTGGCCAGATATGGGGGTGAACCTGCCATTTGTGTGGGGAGCTGGATGGCAAAAGTTTTGCTTAAAGGCAGGTAGGGCTGAGGTCCCCTGAGGAGTAGGAGGAGGATAACATCCTAGAACCACTGTTGTAGTACAGTCCTCAATGTGCTGTAATGCTCTTCACACATAGAGTCCCAGTGAGATCAGACTGGCTGGGGGAAAAAAGGCAGGTGGAAGTCAGTGAGGGCATGACAGACATGCTGAGACATCGTTCACCCAAACACACATTGGTGTATTGCCATTTAACTAGTGTTGTAATGCTGGTGAGATTGTGATACTTACTTTCATCGATGGATTGATGTTGAAATGACATCACCTTACTTTTTGTCTGATTTCTTGTTATAATTATATAGTAATTCTTGTATAATAATATAATGGTTTAATTTCTGGAGGTGTGGTGAGGATTCCACATATAAGATTGCCTGATTCCATCCTGAAGACCAGTCATAGAATGATTTAGGTTGGAAGGGACCTTAAAGATCATCTAGTTCCAACCCCTGCCATGGGCAGGAACAGCTTCCACTAGACCAGGTTGCACAAAGCCCTCTCCAACCTGGCCTTCAGCACTTCCAGGGATGGAGCATCCACAGCCTCACTGGGCACTCTGTTCCTGTGTCTCACCACCCTGATAGTGAAAAAAACAGATGAGCTCTTAGCTTTCAGAAAAATGACTGTGGCATATCCCAGGTGATGATCAGAGTTTTCCACTGGACTGCCCAGACCTTAGGCCAGTGCCCTTCTAAAGACTGTCATAGGCATCTACAATGGGGATCCTCAAGCTGTGACTTCCCCCCCCGCCATGGCTGCAGTGGTGTGTGGCAGCAGCTAAAGCTTCTGCCTTACCTTCAGGAGTGATTTTTGGCACCAGTTTTCAGTAATGCAGCCTGACAGCATTAAGAGCAGTGCGTGTAGGTTGCCTGTGAGGTCGAGTGCAGCTGCAGATGAGGCACAGCAGACAGACTATGACTACTACCTGAGAATCCTGTTGAAATGCTGAGTCCCAGAGGACCTGTGATTGCATTCTCTCTGGCAACAGAATCCTGAGTTCTTGTAAGAGCGTAGTGTCTACTTCAGGTCATGTGCTGTGTAACTGGAAGAGTCATATGTGCTTTCTTAGGCTGTATCTGTTTTCCTTTCATCCAATTCCACATCTCAAGGAAACAGTTGAGGCTGTAAAAGCTGGATTTAATCATTTAGGACTGACTATCAGACCATGGACACCCCAGCTCAACATGGCTCATCTTCAGCTCCTTCATACTTGTGATCTAATCAAGTCTATTCATCATTACAGTGTCAAACAGGATAGGTGAGATCCTGAAAGCAACTTTAGTGAATGGACAAATATTGAGCACTGGTCTATACAATGGCAAAAGACACAGTAACAAATACCTCTTGTGTTAATCCCCAAAAGCAAGGCATGGGTCAGGCATGGAAACCTGCAACAAGCTCCACAAGAGCCTGTGGAAAAGGTGAACAAAAACCTATTGGTCTGAATCTGATGGTCCTGAGCAAACTTGAGTGCTAGCCAGACAGAAGTATGATGCTCTGAGCAGGGTCCATCCCCTGCAGCATCCTGGAAACACTGGAGGGGGGTGTGTGTGTATATTTGTGTGAGAACTGGAGAGATCTGTGAGAGAGAAATCACAGCATGAACCCTGAGGATGTTGCTGGACTCTGGCAATGCAGCTACGCAACTAAATGCTTCTAAAAGCCCAACCCATGGAAACTCCTGGCAGACGTGGAGATGGCTCAGATAAACCACCAGTGCTATGAAGATCAAGCAGTCCGAGATCAGGAAGGAGTGTTATCTTTATGGGTGCTGACGTCTGTCGGTAATATTAGTCTTAGTGCCCTAGGTATTGTATCTGACACAAGTCAGTTTTCTATAAGTAGCATGGAGCAGTGTGCCCTGCGGGATTCCTGGGTTCATTTAATCATGTGAGGTGTGCAGAAGTGCCCTTCCACAAGAAGGGGAGCTGAGCTCAAGCGCTTAAGAGTGTGCAGACTTCCCTCTTCCCTGCCCGTGAAACTGTCTGCAGTGAGCAAGCACCAAGAGCGTCGGGTTGGAATCACATTGGCAAACAAGACTGAATAACTTCTGTGTTGTTACGTAAGCGGATGGTGGTGGCCATACACAACAGATGGTCAGGTTATGTATTAAGGACTATTGACCCAAAGGACCATAATCATCCTGTGAAGCGCCGGCCAAAAACTCGTGTCTGCTCCACGCCCCCAGTGTCTCCCAGACCCTCCCTGCAGGGCTGCTGCGCTCAGGCGGAGCGAGAGTGTGCAGCAGAGAGAGGTGCAGACCCTGCTTTGCCATTAAGAGGATGTTTTTGCTTGGAAAGCTGTTCTTTTGTGAGTGTGAAGGCTGGGGTTTCCTTGATTTTCATGCTTGTTTCTTCCAAGGTGGCCTTGGTAGCAAGAAGATGCTTGAACCCTGACCTTTTCTGGTGTTTTGTACATGCAGATGAATCTAGGCATATGTGTTATAAGAGTTGCTTGATTTGGTGTGTTTGAAGTTTAGCCTTAGTATTGCCTGCCCTGGTTCTACTAGAGCAACTTGAAGTCATGACCCTTTTGTATCTTGCTGGGAAAGCTCAATAAGGTTAGAAACTTTTTTGGCAAGCGTGTGCGAAGCTGACTTGAATCATCAGAAAGTGTTTTAGAAAACTTCCTGCAAACCTTTCTCTTCCCTTTCAAAACAAAGACCCTACTGACATAAACCCACTGATAAATATAGCAGCTATTATTCGCAAGCTATTGTAAAATAATACAACATTAGTGTGACATCATGAGGCTCTGCAGCCAGATCCTCACCCCCTTATGCACATATGAGAACAGTTGTTCACTGCAGATGGGGAAAGTGACTGGTTCCAGATATGATATCACAGCGTGAAATGTACAACATTGTAAATAGGATTTTCAGAGGCACAGATAATAGGGCCCATCTGCTTTCTAAGATACGTTTTGGGAGTTCCTCACTTAAAGGAAAGAGTTGAAGTATTTTAATGTTACTTGACGTAAGAATTCTAATGCTGATCGTAATTAGGTAGCACATATAGAATGTAGAGAAGCCCCCTGCGTGGTAAACATGGTAACTCTGTGCTCCTCTGTGTGTTTGGAGCCAGGCATCCGTGTGCATGTCACCCCTCTGGCGCCTTCTGGGCCACGGGCACAAAACCTGATTTTTCACGGGCATAATGGGCATTTGCACCTGGCTGATTGACAGCTGTCCCAAACTATTCAAGGGGATTCTGCAGAGTAACACAGGATATCCCCTCTTCTGCTTTGTGCTGGTGTGGGAATTGTACGACTTGTTGTCAAGAAGAGCAACCATCCCTTTTCATTTTTCCCTTCTCTTTGTAGCAGCTTTCTTTACTGACAGCGTGTTGTTTGTGATGGCTGATTCTGGGAAATTGGGGGAGGCAAAAAGATCATAGAGAGATTTCCATCACTGGGTACCAGTGCTAGCAGAGGCTGCTGACAGTGAGGTAGCTCTCACATTGCCTAAGCATACAGTGTTCCCAGGGTTGCTCCCAGTGGGTTGTCCTTGTTTTCATGCCGTTGTTCTGGGCTGTGCCTGCAGTGTGGCTGGTGTGCTCCTCAGTGCTAGTTACAAAAGGCACAAAAGAAGACATTGCAGAAAAGTATTAAAATAATGCCTGAAGAGTATAGAATATGTGGTGCTGGTTATTTCCAAACTCAAGCAAATAAAAACAATGGAAAACTTTCATAAATCTTCAAGGCAGCAATATGATCAGCTTTATTTTCCTGGCTTCTGAGTGTTTCTCAGAATATATTAAAAAAATCATACACTGCATTAAATTTTTAAGGAAGCAATTCCTTTGAGAGGTTCCTACGATTGCTTAACACAAGTTCAAACAAATGAAATCTGTTCATATAACAAACTGGCCAATGTTATTTCCAATAGGCAAGTGGAGACAGTTTTAGTTTGGTTTAGGTTTTTTTGTTGTTCTTGCTGTTTTGTTTTTGGGGTTTTTTTTAAAGTTGCAGCCTGAAGCAGAAGTCTGTCTGAAGGCAGATACATGGTTGTATTTCCACAGGAATCAAAACCTGTCAGTTTTAACTGCAGTCGCCTGAATCACAATTCTGAGGACCCTCTTGGGATGGGAATGGCACCGTTGCTTAGCCTGTAATTCCTTGTTTGGCTCTTGCGCTTGGATAGATCTGAGCACAAGCACAGAACTGTTTGGTTGACTTTGGAGGAGTGATACAGATTTGTTGCAGGTGACCTGGTATTTGAATTGGCAGATAACACAGCAGAAATAGATAGACAGACTGTGGAGTTTTAAATGGATTTAAGGTCATTTGACTTTAAATGTGTTTAAACAGAATTTAATCCTGTAGACTTTAAATGTTTGTTTTTGGAAAATCCTTTTGATTCTTCTTTGGAAATGTTCTGTATCACAGAGTTACTGCTACTGTCTGTTGCAGGAGCAGCCTAAGCAGCCAGAGCCCCATAAGGCTGATACCTGCTGCCAGGCAAGCACAGCAGGTCAGCTTTTCCTCTTTCCTCCCATACTTTAAAATAAGCAAAACCAACATTCTGCTTTTCCAAATCAGAGAAAAAAAAAAATGTTTCTGTTGTCTGTTAATGAAGTTGGCAGACACTCAGCAGAAAATGTGTGAAGGGAACAGAAGGGCTTGGATTCCCAGTTTATCCAGTAGCAGCAACAACTAATGATTCAACATGTCTTCAATGACAGACTGAAGTAGATCAGCTTAAACCTATCATGAAACTGTCTTTTGGCTTGAAATAGCTCGGATGCTAAGTTGTCAAGATTTGAAATGTATAATGGAAATTTAGATGTATCTCTCATGTTTTGCAGTAGATATATTACCCACAGCTCTCTAATTTAACTGATGTTATATAAAATTAATAAGATTCAGGCATAATCTTTCACCTTCTCTTTTTTTTTTTAAGGGACCCTTGAGAATAAATCCTAAGAAGTACCATGAAGCCTTCATTCCATCTCCAGTAAGTGTAATTTTATAATGCTTTAAAGTTTGTAAGTAAAGGTGCATTAAGGTAGGAGTTATGCTGTGAGCGAGAGGTCACTCAGAGGTGAATGAGATGGAGTAAATGAACATGCGCTGGATATTCTTTTAAATCAAATATTCCCAAACAATTCCTGCTTTTTCATACCTCGAAGAACTACTTAGCTTGTGCTGAAATTGGGGGTACTGCTGGATCCCACAGAAGCCAGCTGAAGGCAGATTTGAGGACCACCAGATAGCGTAATCAAAAACCCTTGGTTTATGGCTAGAGAGGTTTTATAGATTTTCCACTGATTTAAGTTAATCTTCCCTAAACAAATATGCTCTCCATTTTCGATCTGCTGCATGAGCTAATTTGAAAAGTCACTCCAGAAATAATATGCGTGATTCCTTTTCATGTGCCCACTTTTGCACAAACTGCATCTTGCTTGGCTCGGGATGTGCTCCTATCACATGGGACTGGCTTGTGCCTTTTCTCTTTTCTTTCCTTACTTTGAAAAGGAGGGCTCTTGAAATTTCAGGAACATCCAGTAGGGAAGGTGACCTCACAGCTGGCATGGCCAAAGCTTTTTATCTGGAACTGACTTGGTCAAAATGTTACTGTCAATGAGAGTTTCACACTGAAATGTTTTGTTGGTGTGGGGGAGAGAAGGCAGAGCCTGTTGCTGAGACAGGGAAACACGGACTCCGTTGTCCCCGCTACTGACAGCGCTATTGTTTTGGGGCTCAGATTGAAAGCCTTGACACTCATGGTGTTGTCACTTCATGTTGTTGAATTGGGGTAATGTCTTGGAGCCCCCTTTGTTAGAGAAGGCTGGCATTACAGGGGTGGAGGAAGGTCAGGGGTGCACAAAGTGGATTAAGAATAACTAGTAGTAGTAGTACAGAGCAGCCCTCCAGTGCATCAGTAGAGCAGCACTGTGTGTGAGTGAAAGGAACTGTGATCCTTCCTTTACAAGTGTCCTTGTAGATGTGGTTAAGTGTAAGCTGTTAAACATACTGTCTGAAATTACAAAATACAAGGTTAATGGGAAATCCAGCTACTGACGTGGATTTAATCGGATGTGAAGCTTTACCCCTGATCACCCCCAGTGTCCAGCAGTTGCTTTGTGCAGTCGGCTGCTTGCTGTTCTGCGTGCAGGAACACATGCATTAAGGAGGGTTAGCTGAGGTTATCTCTGCTGCCTGTCTACTTTTCTGCCCTTTGTGGAGCTGAATACCAGAACCAGCCTTGTCCCTGATAACAGGCAGAATCAACACCTGGGTGAAGATGCCTGTGGTTGGTGTGGACACAGTCCTCGCTTTTAAGACAGATGCTTTAGGAAGCTTATCCTTTCTATAACTTTGGGTTTGCAGCCTTTGTGTTCTGCAGGACTTCCCATCATTGTCAGATGATGCAAGCTGAAAAAAAATCTCCCGTTCTCTGCTGCTGTTGAGTAGGGCACTGCACCCCTTTCTCCTCAGCTCAAACTTGGCAGTGGCTTCATGGAGTTCAAATGCAACAGCTGTTCACCTTTTAACACCAGAAGTCCCAGGGTGTTTTTTGCTGCAAAAGTGCTGTCTGTTTGCCTCACTGTTGGATGAAGAGTTGAGGGGAAGGCCCAGAGTCTTTCTCTTGAAAGCTACCCAGAGAATGGACCTGAGCATTGAAATCTGTTTGACATCTCATGTCTTTCTCGTGGTTTGAAATGATGGCATTGTCAGTGTGAAGAATGATACTGCTGAGCATGAGTGATGGAGTGACTGTGGCTGTACCGTGCTTGTGGAAGACACTTCCAGAGCAGATGAAAGCACTGCAGATCTTCCTCTTGTCAGAGGGGGACGGAGAGCACTGCTGGTGATATTCTCAGGTGGCCATGGAGCAGCAAAAGTCCCACGCTCCTGGGATGTGGCTGTAGAAGTCTTGAAGCCATTGTGGCCAGGACAGTATATGCACCCCATAGGCAGCAGGGACTTTGCAGGTGGGTGTGTTCCGTTGTGATTCAGTGCTGTTTTAATTGCATTTGTAATCTGAAGTGCCAGCTCTGCAGAGTAGGGGACACTGAAGGAAAAAGTGGGATGCACAAGTGTTCTTGGAAGTGTGTAAGTTCACCCTGCAGGCATGAGCCTGGAGCTCAAGATACAGAAATATTTCTTCTTTGAGACAAACCCAAACTGGTGCCTATTTCCCAATTACAACTTTATTATAGGCACTGGAATTATCTGTTCTAAAATAGGCGTGCATACACATATAGACGTATGTGTGTATATGTCTAGGTGTATATTGTTTGGAATGAGAGTGACTGGCTGCAATTCAAGACAAGACTCTTGCATAGTATGGAGATGCAACTTTATCTATGTGGTGAGACACATCAGGCACCTCTATCAGGGATGAGGGAAAGGGTCTGCCTTGCAATTTCTTGGATACAGGAGGGAAGGAAAAAAAAGTGTAGAACAAACAAACAATTGTGCGTGCCAGCCTGTGTCCTGCACAGCAGCTACAGGTACAGCCCAAAATAAAGCAGGCATTGTCCTTAAAAAGTGACTCTGAACTTTTCTTTTTATGTATGTGGTGGATTTAGGCAGCAGGGAGAGGGTGGGGAGAAGTGAGGAATAAGACCATGTGTAAAAAATCTGGCTTTTTGAAAAGAACAGTTTCCAATTTGAATTATGTTGGTCCAAGAGGCTTTGCAATTTTTCTGCATCTTGTCATGGGAGGCAGCTTTCACACAGCTGTTGAGCTGCTGCTGCTTTTCTTTCTAAGAGTAATTTGGTCTCTTGGAGGATGGCCTTAGTTTCACATCATGGCAGAGTTCTGCCGTTTTATTGTTTTGGTATCTAAGCAGAGTAAGATATTTGTGTGATATTAGGGCTTCATATTTTCAGGTTATAAAAGAAGTTTTTCTTGGAGGCTGAGCACACTGGTAGTTCTGATTGGATTTACCCAAGCATATGAGACTGAGGAATGTGTATCTGAGAAGCAACTAAAATTGTCATTGAGATTTTAATTCTTGTGTGGTTGGTTTTTCAATTGAAAGCCAATGAAGTACTCATCTAAAGAAACTCATCCTCTTTTTTGTATCTCAAAACTAGGCAAAGGTAGCTCTTTGTATAGACTGCTCACGTTGATGTTAAATGCTCACGTTGTTTGACGTGTTCATGGCATTGCAAAAGGGCACGTGGAACTTTTCATATACTGAATTGTGGGGAAACAGAAATGAAAGCAGCAAGAGCACTGTCAATAATTAGCCAAAAAAAAGAATAAAACTGGCAATCCTTTAAAAACTAAAACCTTTGTCTTGGTATCTTGAGGAAACTTCATCTTTATTCAGCCCATGAAGAAAATCTTCCAAACTAAATCTAGATTAGCCAAATGCCAAACATCTCTGAGATGGATAATCATAGTGTGTACAATTAGCAGAGGCTCTTGAGCAAGGATGTTAACCCGGAGTATTGAGAGGTGTCCTAACATGTCTGTTACAGTAAAAGATCATCTGTCTTGCAGATGGCATTCGTAGTCATAATTTTTTGGAATCTGTTCTAACATTAGTTTGCCAAATGCAGAATATATGGCATTATCTCATTTAAAAAGCCAGAGACTGTACCCCAGCCACTCTCCAGGCCACCTTCACAGACCAACTTGCTGATCCTGAAGCTGCTTGTCCCTGCTTTCCCATCTCACCAGGAGAGCAGCAGGCAGCTCTGCTCTGCGTGGGGCACTTTGCAGAGTCTCTGTGGTAAACATGGTCTGAACAATAGCTTTGAGTGCTTGAGTTGGGAACTTAAGGCGTGAAGAGCAGTGACTGCAGAAAACTCTCTACCCTTTCCTAAGAGTAACTGAGCAGAACTTGCAGACAATGCATCTTGAGGGCTTGGCTCTGTCTTGAATAAATACTGTGGAACTACTGTGTGGGCACATACATACAAAGGAGCTTATTTGCTGAAAGATCTTGCATGTTGAGGGGCATGTGGTGAATCCATTTTGTTTCTGTGCAGGATGTTTGTCTCACCTGGGTGTGTGTCTTTTTTGATGACAGCATTTTAAACCTCATAACAACTGTAATGTAATATGTTTTGGTCTGGCATTTATTTTTCTTCCTCTTTGATAGGATGGGACTCGTGATATCTTTATTGATGGAGTGGTTGCTCGCAACAGAGCCCTCAATGGTGACATCGTGGTAGTGAAACTGCTTCCCAAGGAGCAATGGAAGGTCAGTTCAATATCTTTTTTTTTTGTGATTTGGCAGAAAGAGCTTATTACTGTTTTCTTCACTAAACTTAGGGCCTGAGACAACTTCCTACAAATCAGATTAGCTAAACTGCAGTTTATGGTACTGTAGATGATTACACTTTATCCATTACAGTATTTGGAAGAAGTGATACCTAAAGTGTTGAAACCTCACTTTTCACATGGAATGGCCTTCTTTGTCACTGCATGGAGAAGTCTGACAACAAGGCTGGTTCAATGCATGGTTGTCAGAGGTGACGTGGTATCTGGTATTTAGCTGTCTTCATGTTGTGGCATTCGATAGCTCTGTGTAGGTGTTTGTAATTGCTCATGTATTTGACAAGTGCTGTTCAGAAAGCTTTAGTAATGATTATCTCTCTCTAATTTGTGGATCCTCCATGGAAAGCTTATCTTGTCACAGCTCCAGACTTTGTGGTAATACCCTTCTTTACATGAATGAAGAATGTGTGAAATGATGGGAGAAATGCAAACGTGGGACAATCTGTTTTTCATTTTCATGTCTGAGAATTTCACTAAGATACTTTCTCTGGGTTTTTTTCTTTCACTGATCAAACTCAAAGTTCTTTCAAATACCTGGATAATTTTGTCTTGTTTGCAGGTTTATCTTTTAACACAGCTGTGCAAGGAAAGTTCTTACTCCTTTTCCATAGTTGCTGGGAGATGTAAGCTACAGTTAGCAATTTTAACACGGGCTTTCACGTGTCGGCATGACAGAACTGCCACAAACTGTTTTCCAAACATAGCTTTTGAACTCTTCATGATCATTTAAAGAATACTATATATCTTTTGGACAAAAGTAATACTGAGGATGATTCCAGCAGGGAACAGGTCTGGAACTACTTTTTACTCATTCTAGCTACCTTTTTTGCCTGTCTTTGGTCGTTTGCTGAATCTTCTACCTTCTCTGTTTATTTAAACCTAATAGCAATGGAAATGATGGAAACATACTAGAACTTGTCTCTGCCTTTTAAATACTCATAAAATGAGTAAACAACCTAAGTATTTATTGATGCATATAAATGAAAACCTACCTTATGCAAAAGGCAATCATAAGAGGGATCTAAGATATTACAGGTATATCCATATATAAATACAGGAAAGAAGTCTGCTCTGAAAACCAGTTTTGAGGGTCAAAGCAGAATTTCTTTGATAGCTATTCGAGTCCAAATCAGACTTCACTAAATCTGTGATAATTGCTGTGTGTTTGGATCACCAAATCCATATATGTAAATTATCTTTTGCATTAGACCATTTCATATAGTTGAAGAAGTGGAATAGTTTGGGTGCTCGGATCCTTTGCCAGGACCTGCCAGCACAAGGACTTCTTTGTAGGCTTCATAGAGTTTGCCTGAGCTGGAAGCTTTGTCTGCAGTTTTCCATCTATATCTGTCTCTAAACAAGGATAACACCTTTCTCTCTTTCTCACAACCTCATACCTTCATACAACTGTAATGTTCTTTTATGAATATAAGGAGGAGGGTTCAGAATATTCTCCCTGTCCTGGGCAGATGCTGGAATAAATAGAACTGGTAGAGAAGTGGCTGGCTGCAAGGAGGCAATCTGGAGGACTTCAGTGTTTTGTAGTATGATTATGATTCTTCTGTATTGAATTTACCCTTGCCAAATGAAGTAGCTGGGACATGCCAGTCATGTTTTTCAGCCACACAGGTGCTGCCCTATGTAGTCTCATTTTCTGTTTCTTGCCATAAGCAACTTAATCAGCGATGACATCCCTTTTCCCCTGCTCCCTGAATCTCTTGCTATGTGCTCGTGTTTGTATTAGTTCTTTGGGAAAGGTGCCACTAAGTTGTGCTGAAAGATAGTGCATTCTGCCAAGTAATTCATACTGATTAATGATAAACTGTCGCAACCTATTTTAGGTTTTTCCATTTGTTTAGTCTCATGCTGCTGCAAAGCTGCCACATAGGTGTCTTGAGGATTTTCTCCTTCCCGTCGGGCCTTTGGAACAAGCTGAACAGCTTCAATTATTTCCTTGAAAACTGTAAATCAGCTGTATGGTATAACTGATGCTCTCAGAGGAGACTTTACAGGCTCTGTACATATTGGTTTGTTAGGATTGAGATGTGCATGCTGATCGTTTTTATGGTTTGCTATTCCCAACCCATTAGTCTGTGCTCTACTGAGAACTGAGCTGGGTTTTTTGCTGGTAAACCGGTGTCTTGCATAAGATGAGGTTGCTGTTACAGCAGTCTGGTGGTTTCGAGCACCCTGTATGGCCTCGGGAAGCTCTGGAGGAAGATCTTCCCATTGCTAGTGCAGGTGATTCCTGCCGTGGACCTCTTCCTGCGAAGTCGGTGTAATGCTGTATCCCAGTAATGGGAGGACTTGACTTACCTGGAACCTTTGTTCAATTTCTGTGTAAATGGAAGGAAGGGGGAAAACCTGTGACTAGTAAAACTGCATCTTGGATAGGGAAATCTGTGTTTTTGCCTGAAGAGCTGGAAAGTTAGGAGCTGCCCTGTACCCTATGAGTTGGTCTTTGTAAGTCAAGTGCCTGTGAGAGAAAAACACCATCTGGAGAGCAGTTTCTCCAGGGATATACTGTGTTGTGCTGAGCCTGTAATGGTATACCTTACACACAGGTATAAATGCTCCAGTGAAATGTAAGGATATGGTGAAATACTCTAGATGCATGGTTATTCTTTATGTAATACCTTCTTGAGAGGGACAGCAATATTTTCTTTCTCCAGCCCTCTGCTTCCTGGCTCAGTGGTGGGAAATTTGTCAGGCTTGAATTTCTCAACATCATGTCCTTCCCAGCATGGGCATCAAGTGCTTGGATGAGCTACCGTGGTCCTCCCTGTGCTTGTTTTGTCTGGTCTTAAAGCTCTGTTTGTTCATACATCCTCTGGGAGCTGTTTGCTGTTCAGCGATGATCAGTTTGTCCGTTCATATTTCTGTGCTTACTATTTGTTCTGACCAAGGGCCAGAAATTTCAGTGTGGCACCACCGGCTTGAAGGAGAGACGTTTTGTCCCCGAAATTTGTTATCTTGCGCTCGTGAAGAAGGTGACCCTGCCTCACTGCCAGGGTTGAGTGGTGTGCATTGTGGTGACTGCATTTGGAACCTGTATTTCAGAAGTTCCTCTCCTGTCCTCTTGGGTTACATCTTGGGAATATTGAGGTGCTATGGTAACTTTCAAATATTTAGCTTGTGCAAAGTAAGGTATTTGACTTAAACTGTTTTTCCAGGTACTTAACCTACTCTTAGCGAATGAAGTCAGAGTATCGTTGCAGTTAGCTAGGCTGTCCCCTTCTTCCTCCAAACTGTAAGGCTTCCCTGAATCTGTGCCTTTATCTTCTCAAGAACATCACAATAAAAGATAGCCAGTGGCAGAGGATTTACCTCAGTCGTTGTCAATTATTCTGATAAAGAAAAAAAAATGGTGCTTTATTTCTTGACTGATTTCCACTACTTTAACTTCCACCCCTGGGTTCTTATTATATTTTATGGAGTTGTGCTTACATCAATTTCAGGAGCTTCAATTACGCAGTGGCATAATTACTGGAAGGCAAAAAAAAATGTTGATATGATGATTATAGCAATATTTCTTAGGCTCATCAAAGAGAGAAGCAGCGTGTCAATGTGAAGGATAAGCCTCACCCATCTTTCCTCACAGCCTTTCTTTGCTCTTTTAGAGTCTGCTTAATTGCCAGACAGAATTTGTTTAATTTCAGATATCTGTTTTGGTTTTTCTTGCAAGATGTAATTTCTTCAGTGGAAGGAAATAACATAATAAGTCATTTGATATCACTTGGGGCTTGGATTCCTGGCCCAATCTCTGGTGCTTTTAGAGTAGTAGTTTATAAGATGGAATGTTTTTCATGACAACCGTCTCACGCACTGCATGCTATGGCTGAAATTTTAGTCTTAGTCTGAAAATAGCACCCAGACGAGGACTTTCTGCTGCTCAAAACTGCCTGAAAGGATCTTTGGGGTCCAAACCTCCATTGCTTGCTACAATATGCAGGCGAGATCTCCAGTTCAACAGTGGTATGTTAAAACAATAACATATACTATAGATGTACATAAAATAATGACCTATTAACCTGCCACTCTCAGAAATCACTGCCTGCAAATGGTTATCTTTTATTGTTGTTTCGTGAATCATTTTCTCCTCAACTTGAAGTGCTCTTTTGTACTATTTTCAATTCTTTTGATTTTGTCAGAAGGTCTCCAAGGCCAAGGAGGTACAACATTTACATACAGTGTTGTGTTGCTGGATAGCAGGATAACAGCTCCAGCATTTTAGTGATGAAGTGTCTGAAAGCGATAGAAATCGTCATTCTTTACAGCTTATGAAGGACATGTTCTGTGGAACACTAAAGTGTCAGATAGAATACAGTGCAGCAGGAGATCTAGAGCCATACGTCACAAATAAATATTTAAACACTTTGTGTACAGAAGACTCCAATTCACTTTTCCCAGCTGTGACTGTTGTTGGCATAACTATGAACAAATGCAGAGAAGGAACAATTTGATTCGAGCAGACACCACAAATATCGCCATTTATAGTTTGAACAGAGCTACATACCCTGGCAAGTCACTGCCTCCAACGGTTGGTGAAAACCTATGAACCATTAGTGGTCCAGAGGGGATGCTACCTTTGGATTTACCCTGGTGAATAATGATTCATTTCAACCAAATTATTGTGAGAGTCAGTTCTTCTCAAAATCTCCAAGCTAACATAAGGCTAACAATAACTGAGGAGGAAATGCGGTTCTTAGACTCAAACTGTATTGCTGTGATAACCCTCTAACAATCAAGAATGTTGTTTGGAAACATTACATTCATAATAATAATAATAAAAAATCTGGAGAAGTCATTATTGAAATGGTAAGTGTTCTGGCATGCTGAAAGTGTTCAAGTGTAATCCATGATATCCAGGAGTAAAGTGGGAAGCCTAAGAAGCCAGCTAGTAAGACATCCAGAAAAGCAGAGCTCTAGCAAATGTGTTGATGGAAGCTGTAGGGAGGAAGGGTAGTTGTTGGTGGTTAATTGTTTTTATTTGTGGGTTGTTTTTTTTTCTTTGATTTGTTTTGCTGCAGACTTTACAGCGTGGGCTGTAAGTTGGTGGTCGCACACACATCCATGCACTCACCGACCCATCTCAGAAAATCCCCAAACCACAAATTGGTGGAGTCTGGAGCAGCTTCGTTACGTTCTTGTTTTTTGATTGTGCCGTTCTCTCAATGGCCACGTTTTGTTGCACACTGCTGGGCCTGAGGACCTTTGCTGTGAGCTGGCATGGCTCTTTCCAGGCTTTGCTTAGCTCTGGACTGGCTGGGTCTGGAACAGCAATAGATATCAAAAATGCTGAGAAAACGGGAAATGTTGTTCGCTGAGATGTATGTGGCTTTAAATTTGCTGCTCTTGCAGATGTTGCTTTCACATTTTGTTAATCAAATGTCACTCGAAGTGAATCAACCAATGTCTTAACGCGGTGAGTTTGAACAGCAAGACCTGCCATGATGATAAAACAACTATAATGATCTGGGTTGTGTAGGCTGCTGTGACCTGGTGCTGCATTCATCCCTTACCTCCCCTGGTTGTGTGAAACAAGGAGGCATCAATACCAGCTTCTTGGTGTTGCAAGCAACCTCAGCTTCCTGAGAAGGACCTTTCCTGTCAGTACCTACCTCTGTCTCTGATCGGAAAGCCAAGACCAGGCTCCCAAATAATAAAATCACAGGAAAGATACAGAGTTTTTGAACTATCTAATGGCCTTTTTATTCTTTCTCTCTCTGTGCTGGGCGAGAGTGATATTAGAAGGCAAATTATTTAGTTACGTAGGAAGGCAAACTTCCTATTGACTGCCTGCATCCTGTCCTACCAACACAGAATTACACTGCAGATGTGGTTTGGCTGCACAGATGCAGAATAAGATAAAACCATTACCCTTAGGTGAAGAGTCAAACATTAAATAATCATTCATCTCACACGTGGTCAGTTGTTATATCCTCAGTTGAGTAATGGCAGATAAGCCCCTTGTGACGGGCGTGACTTCAGGCTGTGTGAGATACCACTAAATTTCACTGTGTGTTCCTGGAAGAGCTACATCTTGAATGGAAGGAAGTGCTTATGGGGGCATCTGATCTTACTTTAGAACAGGAGACAAGCCAACATTTAATACCTGATCTCTGTTTCTACTCGTTTCTTTTTTTTTTCCCCTTGGTCACATGAATATAATCCAGTACAGCAAATTGTTTCCTTTAACAACTAACTTTTCTTCAAGTGATTGTTTTAAACTCTATTCTTCCAAGTCTTCTGTAAATATGCACACATCACAGTAGATTAATCTTAATCCAATCTCTTATATAACCACTATCATTTTGGACTTTTCTTAGTCTTTGGTTCCTGTGGAATTAGTATTTCTTAGAACTGTGTGCGTTTTGCCAGTTTAGAGACTTATTTTATGATATCACATGAGTATTTGGAGCCTGCACCTTATAAGAAAGAGTCAGGATACCTGTTGTTGTGATGGTATTGGTTTTTGGAATGTCACGCACATTAAACTGACTTAACTTTTTATAAATGCTGTGCTGAAAGACTGTCCAGGTTTTCAATAGTCTCGATTTCTTTCAGATCCACATAATTAGGATAAGTTTAAATAAAGTGTACTGATGATAAAAGTCCCATCTGGCCTAAAATTTTTACATTGAATTTTATACTCTGTTGTTTTGGGGTGTTTTTTAAGGAGTTTGTACCCCTAATTTATCTTGATAGCTGGAGAAGCTGAGTTACTGTGACACTGAAAAGCTGTTAGTCTTTAAAGTCCCCAGGTGAGGTGGTTTTGGATTGTATCCTAAGTTCTGAAGAAAAGGAAGAGTGCTATGTGTCTGTTTGCATGTTTGTTCTCGTTACTGGCTGGCAGAGCAACAATTGGCTGCAGTATTTACATGTGGTCAAAGCTACTAAGGTTGGCTTATTAACTCTTTTCCTTTATTTCCTTAACTCATGTTTATTTTTCTTAAAGCCATAAATCAGAGGGACAAGGAAACAGAAATAGAGGTGATTTATGTAAATAAAGAATTGCAGCAGCTGGAAGAGTGACAGATTTTTCTACAACAGATTCTTTAGGGCAAGATGTGGGACCTCATTTATAACCACGTGGTTCTTGGAGATAAGGAAGATATTTGTCATCAGGGATGGGATGCCTTGTATTTGTTGTTGGCACAAGGTAATTTGTAACCAAGATAAAGGTGTCTGAAGTGTGATAGTTAGGCTTTCAATCAGTTTGCTGCTAGCTTCAGAGGGCTGGGATGGTTGTGCCTTTTTCCCCAAACACTATTCCTGTCTCTTCCTCCAGTTGAGGCAAAGTGTAGCCAGGTTGAGGGGATCTCCTGGCCTCCCACTCCCTCCTGTCTTATCTTGGTGACATTATTTGCTAGGAGGGGATTCCCTTCACAAATTTCAGAAACTCTTGTCCTAACTGCGAGGCACAGCACAAGACCTGGGAATGAGTCTATTGGTGCCCTGTCACGCAGTGGAAAGTGGCCAGTGATTTGTATGCATCAATAGCAGTTTTCTTAACACTGCTAACATAAGAAGTCTTTCTTACTTGCTACTGGGCATTATCCTTCACCCACTTAACATACAAACCAATGCCCTGGAACCTGTTAACTGTGGCAGCATCTCTTTCTGCAGCATCCTGAAGAATTGCTAGTAATGCTTTCAATCAGGTTTCTTATTTAAGAGGTGCCACTCAAAATGCTGAAAGATAAATTAAAATTCCTCCTGATTATCTTTACCCACAAATGCCTCACTGCTTCAGTAGTTGTGTGTTGATATCATTTCTCAGCATGTGCTTGCTGATAAGACAGCTGATATGGGTTTTTGAAGGTCCCAGATTCTATTTGCACTTTGCATTTTTATTTTTTTTTTTGTCCCAGCCTGAACTACCTGGAAGCTTTTTAAAAAAATGTTGGTAACAACTCCAGAAAACACTGCAGGATCGAGTGCTGATCTACTAACTGCCAAAAAAGGCAGTTCCATTTGTATGCTTCCTTGTGTTCTCACTGTTTCTGTTGGTTTATTTTTGTTTTCTGTGTTCTATCGCGTCTGGCAATAACTGTTTCATGAAAGTAGGTCTGTCTATGTCTCTTACGAGTGTTTTAGTTTTCCAATACACTAATGATTCATCCACCTTCAGCTGAATGACCTGCTGGAGTTGAAGCAGTTCTTTGTTTTTAGCTTTGTCTGAATTATTTTGAAACAGAGAGCAGTGCCAAAACACATACTTTTAATTGAGCCGCTTTGAAAGTGTGAAAATGAAGACTTGGCGTGATCTAATTAGCACTTGTGTATTTTGGTTGCAAAAGGCAACTGGTGAAGAATTCCCCAGGCATCATTCTCTGCTCTGAAAAAAATTCTGCATAAAAGTGTATATACTGCTTAGTTCTTGTTGGTGCTTGGAAGTCCTGACTGCAGTGCTTTTGCTAATTAGCTGCCAGGACATCCTTCTGTTCTTGTTCTCCTTGCTTATTTGTTGGAATGACTATAGAAATTGGCATCTCTTTTCCTGTGGTGTCTAAATCCCTCATGGCATCATGTTGTTTGCCAGCACGGTGCTGTCTGGGGAAAGTCCCAAGGAGCTGTGTGAAGTGGGAGGGTTATCTCAGCAGAGTCTCTTTCTTCTTAACCTAATGACTGTTCAGGTGGGTGGGGAGTTCTGGTAAAAGCCTTAAGTGCAGTAGCCAGGTAACCAACACTTATGCCCTACTTGATATTTTCCAGTTAAGTGAATTTCCTCCAGGGCTTTATCACCCCTTTTGATGTCAGATTTTTTTTTTTTTAATTTTTCTCTGCAGACCAGATTTGCAGCTGCAGCCCCTTGTAGTAACCACAACTGTTGTCACCTGGCTTAGGTTTGGACTTGTAGCTCTTCTCCCCTTGGTGCAAGGATGAGACCTTGTCCAGTGACAAGCATCCTCTCTGAAGTGTCCTGCCCATGCCAAATCTGGGCAGAGCCCAGCTCCATCTGGTGATGCTGCTGGCCCCGTGCCCTGCACAGCCCAATTGCCTTGGGAGCAGCTCCCTGCCCAGTTCAGTGCAGTCTCTTGCTTACCGAGTACCCTGAGCCCTGACCTTTAGACTCACGCTCTTGGCCCAGCAACTGTGGCGCTTTGCCAGTGCCTTTCCATTTTCTCACAGTTGTCCCTTAAATGTAGCATTGGCTCACTGGTGTTAGAGAGGCAGCATATGGCCTCCCTGCTTGTGTCTTCCAGTATCTTCAGACTAGAGCAGTATCCAGAGGGAGCATACCAGTGATCCTTCCCAGTGCCTACCCCTGGCTGGGAGCAGAGTTACCTCTCAGATGAGAATAAATGGCTTGTCTGGCTCTAGTTTATTTATCTAGCTGGGCAGGGCTTCTAATGCCATGGGCAAGTGCAGTGTTGGCAAGCCATCTGGTGCTTGGGCTCACCTCTTTAGGCCCATGTTGTACCACGTAGACATCCCCAAGGTTAATGGATGGCCATTACTTGAATCCGATTAAGTTCGGTAGCTATGCTTCGTGCATAGCCCAAGCAGTGTTTTGACAGCATGATATTGCTTTATCTGCTCTTCCTGTTTTTCTCCCCCCCACCCCATCTTATTTGCTGCTCTCCTTTTTTTTGTGAGCGTGAAAGGGTCTGGAGGGGTTCGATGTTTTGCATTTCAATCAAATTGCAATTTTTTCTCTTTTCCCGTTTCTAAGCCGGTTCGTATCACTGTTTCGCTACCCTCTTCCTTTATTCCCTGCGCGCACACGCACACAAAAAGCCGTGTAAAGCCTTTATGGGCTGTGGGCACAGCAGCCGCCGCTCCCCACACTTCCACTCAAAGCCGGAGCGGTGCCGGGCTCGGCAGCCTCCATGATGAAGCCGTGGGTTTAGTTTTTGCGTGGCCGTTGCTAGCCGGGGGGGTATCTTCTCACTCCCGACCTCCTCAGGTGGGACCGAGGTGGCCCTCCTGGCCCGCCCCCTTCCCCCCCCCCAGCGAACTCCCTGTGTCTTCGGTCGCCATCGGCGCCGATACAGCGGTGCGAGAGATCAACTCTTACCGTGTGTTTATATAATGGCCTTTGTGCCCGTCTGTGGGTATTTTATATTATATAAAAGGGGATTGGTGCAAAATGGTGTGTGTGTGAGTGAGTGAGGGAGGAAGCAGCGCTGGCAGCTGGATAGTTTTTTTGTTGGATTTTGTTTTGGTTTTGGGTTTGTTTTTTTGTTTCTTTCTGAGGCTGTGTAGTATATTGTAGGTGTCTGTGTAATGTTGGGTATTCACGTATGCGAACGCTCATACAGAGCGCACACTCGCTTTGAGGTTGTATGTGTGTTAATCCCTTATGGAAAACTAAATGGTTTAACTAACTGATTGCCCTGCAGCCCCTGGGAACGCTGCCTTGGCTGGAGAGCCCAGGAAGGGTGGCAGGGCAGGGGGGCTTAAGCCAGCGGGGGTGTGGGTGTGGGGCGGGAGGGCTTTTTCAATGTTACACATACGAATGATATAGAGAGAGTAATATAAATTTAATATATAATAATAGCAATTGTATACGTAAAATTTTCTTTCTTCTTGTAATAGTAGACCTGAAGATCAGATGATCAGGGCGGAAGCTGTAGATGGTGAGGATATGGGTGTGAAATAGAAGCAAATGTGGTAGATGTTTGAACTCCTGGAGCAGTTGTTGGGGGGTGGGATCTGTGTGTCCTGCCCTCTGCCTATGAATCCAGGCTGGTGCTCTCTGGCTGCCCTCCACCCAGGTTTTCTAGGCACACTTGTGTGTGTGTGTTGGGGGGGTAGATAAGGCAAAATGACAGCTGCGCGAGACCGTGATTTTTCACTCCATTATCCTGCTTCCCACTTCCACCCCCTCGCCCCAGAGCATTTTTGAGATTCCCCTTTGGAGCCTGTTGCTTAATCAGCTAGAAGGGTTGGTACGAGAAACCCTTCTTAACCTGGCTCCTGCCTGTCCCAGAAGGGTGGGACCAAATTTAGGCTTGGAATTGTAGCATTGCAGAGCAGTAGGTGCTGTGCCCTGGTGCAGAGGGGACCCCATCGGGACCTATGGCCCAACCTCTGCAGCTTGCTGGGCTCTCTGCTTGTCCTGTCTGGGAGTTGGGCTCAAGTGGAAGCGCTCAGGGTTTGCCGGCCTGGGCAAACATGGCCATGAAGGAAGGAGGTTTGAGTGCTGTCTTCTTGACAGTGGTGCGACAGGTTCCTGGGGACACAGACCTTTGATCGTTTATTGGAGTAGGAGTGTAAGCAAGTCAGATGTATGTTAATGTAGTTACACAGAACAGCAGGCAGCGGATAAAAATCATGTCTGTTTGCTGCGCCCTCACCCAGGTCCGCCTGCCTCCTGGTTCGGTTCCCAAGGCTCTGCCTACATTCCTTGTAGTAAGAAAGTCAGAAATAGCCACGGGGTTTTGTAGACTTTAGACACACAGAAACCCACATGCATTAGTAAATACTAGGTGAGGGGACTCCACCTCTTAAGTGTTTTGTGTGTGGTTTCTGGTGACTGGAGCTCTGCTTTCAGGGTTCACAATGTCCCCTGAATGCCTTGATAGGATTATTTCCCTGTACGTCTCTGCAGCCCGTCCATTCCTCTTTCTGTAATCCCATCTCCTGGGGCAGGAGAAGCAGCTCTGGGTTTATAGTATGCTCAGAATCCTGTAGCTGGGATTATTTTATTTTTTTTGTGCTTGTGTCTCACAAAGCCGTTCCTCCCTTCTTTCCTTCACTGATGCTTCTCTTCCCACTGAGCTCTAGCAAGGGAAAGTTCCTCTCACCTACTTGTGAAAACATGAATCATTCCTCACCTTTCCTGTCCCCAACAGGCTCTGTGTCTGCATTTTGCACGCTAATAATGTGGCATTGCATAAATTAGGAGTGTGGCAAATCCCTCTAAAAGGAGATGTTTTGGCTTTCTTGAGAAGAGCCATAGTTCCTAGAATAAGTTGGTGGCCATGGAAGGAGCCAGGGAAAATGGGCTGTGAATGGGGGAACTGCTGGAACTGTGTTTGGCCAAGGTGTTTGGAGCAGAAGTTGATGTTGGCAGGAAGAACAAACTCTGTGGTCAAGGTCCTTCCACCTTGTTGGTTTTCTGTGGTAGGTGAGTAGGCTAAGCCTAGGCATGTTGATGGGGTATAGCAGGTCAAAGGGTTAGCTAATCACCTCAGGTAAAGGGATGAGGAAAGGCCTGAGCTACTAAAAACAAACAGCTGGCACACCTAGGTGGGCAACAGAGGCGGAGAGGCTTAGGTAGACCAAAGGAGGCTGTGATCTCATCAGCAGAAGTGAATGGAGATAAGCAAGTGGCGTTCCTAGTCAGTGTGTGCCTTGCAGGGTTCAGTTCAGAGAGATGTTTCCTCCCTGGCCCCTGTGCTGGCCCCTCCCTAGGGGTGATGGAGTCTCTTGCTTCTGGCAGTCTGTCTGTTTCTCACAGCCTGTGGATCTTGCATTTCACTGCCACTGAGATGCTGGTCTAGGGCTGGGCCAGGGAGTGCTCCTTTCCACAGAGTTTATTATGCCTGTCCCTTACGGTATCTCATGAGGTTACCACTGACCTGGTGCCAGGCCCTGTAGGTCACAAGGAGCAGTACCATCTCTCATCGTTGTAGTATGAAGTGATACCCACTGGAAACTTCTTAGGAGGGATTTCCCATCCTCCCCTTGCTCGTCTCTGAACAAAATGATGTGGAAGAGGTTCAGTCCTCCTTCATTCCCATAATGGGAACATGGAAAGCATATATTGAAAGAGTCATGTTCCTGCAGCGTTTGTAGCTCACGCTGTCCCTGGACATCCAAGAGATCAGCAGAGGGGCGAGAGGCTGTGTAGAATGTGAACTATTTCAAGATTAAAAACTGTACCCAGCCTCTCAGAGAAGTGGAGAGGTTTCTTCTGTTGTCTTACGTGATTCACTTCTTCTTTCTGCTCTGACACTGTGCTTTCTGTGCTTCTTTTCTCAGCACGACCGAACCATGGAGCTTCGAGTGGGGAACAAATACCGTCTGGGCAGAAAGATTGGCAGCGGTTCATTTGGAGACATTTACTTAGGTGAGTGTGAGACTCTGTCCTTCCACCTGCCAAGGTTGTTTGTCTCAATTGCGTCATTGTTCTGGGGTTGTTTTTCTTGCCTGTTGATATTTGTGGGCACCGTATAAGGTTGGAGATGGCGAAGAGGAAAAGAGCTTCAAGGAATGCTGCTAGTTGCTGCCGATGTGATGGCAAAAAAAACGTGGGATGAGCTCAGCTTTGCCTTGCAGATGTTGGAGACAGTGGTGTTTGGTCAGACTGATTTAGATTTGGACTGTTCAGGGCATATTTGTCATACAACCTACTCCAGCTCTCTCACCTCCTTCACTCAAGCTTGGGTGTGTGTGGGTATAAACTCTGGAAAGAGTGGGTGGTGGAAAGGGAGGAGATGGCTGTTCGTTCAGGGTAGAAGGAATAAAGTTTTGTTTGGGAAGATTGGTAGTGGAAGAGGTGGTCCAGCACCTGTGAGAGAGGTCTGAGCCCAGGAGGTGTAAAACAGGTCAAAAAAGCCAGCTTGCTTAAAGTCCTGGGGCGCAGATCTGTTAGATCTGTAATGGGATTTAGAGTTAATGTCTGAGCTGGGAGCTCAATGGACAAGAGCCCATGAAATGCTGGGTTTCCTGTTACCACAGCAGGTCACTTGGGGAGAAGTCTCTTGCAAGCCAGCACACCAATGTATAGATATGTTCCCTGATGCTTTGCCCTGCTGATGTTTTAATTGGCTCAAACCATGTGGGGCCAGAGTGGCAAGACTACTTAGCAGCCTGATCGATCCCTCTGTGAGACTTGGTGTGGCTTTGCCTGTCATCAGGTTCTCACCACTACCTGTTTAGCTGTAGTCTTGCAGGCCAGCAGAATGATTGCCCTCTCCCTTCTTGGTGTTCGCACCCTTTGGGTACTTACAGGTGGTTGTCATGTGCTCCTTCACTGTTAATTTGCTCAGTTCAGTTGTGTTTTCCTTCTCAGTCCATCCAGCACTCCTCACTCTTGCTGCTCCTTCAGTTTTTTCCACTTGGTCCATCTGCTGAGCAGCTTGAAGCCTACACAGCATTTCGGGTGTGGCATTTCCAGTGCCTGGCAGTGAAGGGCTACCCTTGAATGATCTGTAACATGATGCCTCTGCATAGGCTGCTTTGGGTCTCCTTGGTTTCCCCCATCACCAACACTGTATTGAGTTGCAGAATTGGCCTTAGCACACTGTCAGCTGGATTGTAGGTGATCTCTTGTAGGTTCTACAACATCTTCTTGTTCCTCCCTGAGTTCCTTGCATCAAATACCTCTAGTTCAGATTACTTTTACTTGTGTTTGTAAATCACATGCTGTTTTCTACCTCTGGCTTTTATCTCCAGTTCCCTCTTGCTTTATTATTCTCTCTTGATTGGTGTTGGCAGCCTCTCTTGATTAAGTATCCTGTGGGAATCATCAATAACAGGCTTTGTTGACACCTTTATCCAGAGCATGAACAAAGATGATACATAATGGATTTGTGATCCCAATTCCACCATGTGCTGCCTTTACTGCAGCCTGCTTCTGTATGCCACTCCTCTGTGGCCCTCCATCCAGTTTGTGTCTTGGGTGGCAGTGCTTTTAATTCCTAGGAGCTAGGGGTTGAGAAGTTAAAGCCCAGACAAAGCATTTTCCACCTATGCTGGGGCTTGGAGCCTTCCAAACCATCTCTAGGACAGCATAAATTATCAAGATCTTGCCAAACATCTGGGGCACGTGTGGAGAAAGAAGGGAGGTACTGAATGGAAAGGTCTGAGACTGTATTCCTCTGCACCACTTCACAGGTTGTCCACCTGTGCAAAGGGGCCGTGGAAAACAGGCTCTGGTGAAGGGGTTGTGCCCCCCTTGACTGTAAGCGAACAACACGAGAGGCAGAGGAAGCCCCGGTGCCCTGGTACAGTGAGCACAGAGGGATGCCTCCAGCTGCTGACTTCAACCAAGTTACTTAAACGCAGTATCAAAGCTCTTGTGATGTTTATTGAGGTGCAAGGCAGCGTGTTTTGAAGCAGCGATAGCGAGACTTCGTGGAGCCTGGGTGACTCCCCAGCCTGGAGGGGTTGGGCATGTAGTCTCTGATGGTGCGTCTGGAGGACGCTTGTGCTCATGCTATCCTCTCACGGTCTGCTTTGCAGACACAGGGACTCATTCATGAGGACTTTTCTCCTGCACCAGATTCACTACAATTCTGTCTCTTGATAATGGTGTGGAGAGGGAGTAGAGAGAGGCCAGACGTGTCTGGTTCTGCAGGCAAGCGTGGATTATAGGATTTATCCCCAGCTTCTCTTTTGGGATGGTAGTGCCTTCACCTGCTTTGTAACCAGTGGGTACTGCGTGCTGTGGTCTTTGGGATTTGGTTTTGGCTTTTCCTGTCAGAAGGAAACTTGAATTTCTACGTGGGGCAGACACAAAGGATGGACTCCTGTTAGTCCTTGGCTGGGGCTTAGAGCGCAATGCCCTGTTTCCATACCTGCCTTGGGGATAGATGGACTAGGAGGGGATCTTGGTTTGGGAGGATGGGAAGTGAGACTGGTCCTTGGCTAGCCCATTTGCCTCTAAAAATGCTCACTCAGGAAAGCAAAACCATTTGCAGAGGAATTGCTGAGACCTTTGGGCTGTTGGCGGAGAGGTGCTTTGTCAGAGATGTTGGCCAAGAGGCAGGACAGGGTTGCTGGATGTAAGAATTGTTGGGGTCTGGACGCACCAGAGCGGATGTTGGCAGTGGAGAGGAGCTGGGGCTGGTGGGGCAGACAAAGCATGCTGGGACCTGCTCTGACTGGGGACAGTTCCTGGTTGCAGGCTCCTCCCTTGCTGGGAGGGGAGTGCCTTCCCTTTGTTTCCTGGACTGTTAACTCTCTCTCACCCTATCTGACTTCTTCCATCTGTTCCCAGCCCTCCATTCTTCTGGTGCCAAGCTGTGGAAAGGGGATCAGGCAGTGGAGAGAGTGGGGGGAACGTGCTTGTTGGCTTGCCTGATAGGCAGGGGGGGGGCATCGTTTATTGTATCAGACATGCAGCAAAGCTTTCCCTCGGGAAAGAGCCTGTTCAGCCAGTGACATCCTCGCTACCCGGAGCCCTGTTTCAAACAGCTCGTGATGAATGAGTTGAATCTCTGCAGCCCCCACAGCGGAGCGAGACTGGGGGTGGATGTTAGGAATTATCCCCAATCCCACGTACGTCTCTCGGGTGGCTGAAATGAGGCAGGCTCTGCTGCATTTGTCTCAAATGTGGTGCTTACCAGTCTGGGGAGGGAGCAGGGAACTGTTGCTTTTGTACTTCTGTCTTTAAAAAAGATGGTGGTTAAAGTGTGGAGCAAAGGATTAGAGAGACTCCTGCCCTTGAATTACCTCCTCACTTGTGGTGGTCTCAGTCTGAGTAGCTCTCTAGTCAAAAAATGGTAGAGGGGGCAACCTGAAGACATACGGGGATTTGGGGAGGGGGCGAGCAAAACGTGCTCAGTCAGTGACAACCCCCCTCCCCATAGCAAATAATAGCTCCTCAGCAGATTTGGTTGGTCCTACTTTTGCAGTTCCAGGCCGCTGAGTTGTTTCTTCTTTTTCTAAGAGACTAACATCTGTGTTTGGACGATGGAGTGTGGGGCTGAAGGCCATGATGATCATTTGAATGGCATATTCATATTATGTAGAATCTTAAAAAGTTGTCTTGATGCTTACTCCTCCTTTCCCTTTTCCAGCTTTACATGCTTACAGGTAACACTCCCAACTTGCAGACAGCCTAGTAGATGGATGCATCATCTTCCTAACTACACAGGGTAATGAGGAGATGAGAACTCATTCATCTTTTCACCGTTCAACTTGGGGAGTAGGGTTCATTCAAGATGCTAATGCTACTGCTGCCAAAAGTCAGCAAGACTTATCATTGTGTGTGTGTAGGCAGAGAGACTAGGAGAAGGAAGAATTCCTCCAGGGAATGGGCAAGGAGCTGCTGCAGAGCTTTTGCATGAAAGCCTTCACAAAGGCAGGGGCAAGAGAGAAGGGAAGGAAGTGATCTTATCTATATGCATGTCCTGGATGTTTCCACACTGAATGAAAGCTGGTGATGGAACACTGATTTAAAAGGTGGATACTAGTCCAGGGCCACATTCTTCTTGTGCTCTGAGCCCCTTTTCCTGTTTTTTTCCCCCTTGCACTCCTGATGCTTGTAAAAAATGGTCCTTGTAATGGAGTGAAGGGAATGTACAGACTTGCTTTGCTGGCCATCAGTTTTTAAGTAGAAAACATCAGCATTTTTCCCAGAAGCAACCATGGGACAAATGATTCTAGCTCTCAAGATGGCCTTTTCCCTTTCCCTTATTCTGGCTCTTGAGTAAAAACCCTTATTAAATTCATCCCCTTGCTCCTCCTTCCCCTCCCTCAGAGCAACCTAAATAATTCCTCTCGTGCTGAGTGTTTACAGCTTTCAAATATTTGCAGACTGTTGTCATGTCCCATTCTTCCTCCCCACCCTTCTTAGTTGTATCTCTTGTCTATGTTACATATTTAGCTCTTTTAATCTTTCATAGTAAATCAATCCCTCTAGTCCCTGATCGTTTTTTGTTCCTCTCTTAACAAATTCCTAGCAGCTTGTCTGTCTCGGCCTGGCAGTGTAGTATCTAGATGACGTCTTTTTTGATAGCAGGCAGCTCTCAACTAACTTTGTGTACAAGCCAGAACTCTTCGACAGGAGATGGATCTCCTTAGGATCCGGGGAGAGAAGGGATCCAGTTGTGTCAACGCTTCCTTTTTCTCTTTGGTCCGTGGCTCTGGATGTGGTGTGTGAAAGAGAGTGGACGGAGAAATCTATCCGCAGCTGACCTTTATGGAATCTGGCAGTCTTACCACAGGGATCAGGAGGCACAAATTAACCAAATACCCACCAAAAGTAGCTGTGAGATATCTACAAAACATCAGCTTTGACTCCAGGTCGTGCTTGGCATGCATGTTCTGGAGTGGTTTATTTTATGACAGTGTTCATAAGCTGCTCGTGATCAGAGCTGCTCTCTGATTTGTGTTTTGAGTGCAAATTTTGAAAGTTGCGGGTACGAGGAAGGGCTTGTCTGTGCGAGGCAGGCGTAGGAGCAGGGGAGAGAGAAACAAGTCTCGAGTGTCATTCCCGTGACCTGTGTACAGATCTTAATTCTTTCCATTTTAGGATGATGTGAAACATCTGGAATCCTCTCAGCTAGTTCAAGAGAAAGCTCAGCCTGTTCCTCCTTTGACAGCGCACTTTGGGACCAGAGTGCTGGCTTTCGTGGCTGGCAGCTCAGTTTTTCTCAGTAAGAAGTGCGTAGGGCGGTGGTTTTGTGTCTTTGAAAACTATATAGCTATGCCTTCAACAAAGACCTTGTCTGAGTGGCTTCATTCAGTACCAGATTCAGTTTATTTCTTCGTGCTTCTAATTTAGGATATAGCAAATGTTTCTATGTTGGCAAAAGATAAAGGTATTATTAAAGCCCTCAGGAGAGGGAGAAGCTGGAGATTTGAGAATTGTCTGTATTGAGCAGGTCAGGGCTGTGGAGAAGCCAGAGGTCGCTGGGAATGTTTGCAATGTGTCCTCCTGCACTAATTGGCTACGTTGAAATGATGTACCTGAGGTAATCAGTAATATTGCTTGGGAAGAGGTACAACACATCACTTCCTAGGGAGCTGGCTTGGATTCAGGGGCTAGGTATATGATCAGGGACAGCTAATGCTTCCACTCAGTTTAGGTACTGCTGATATATACAGATTTACCTCCCAAAGTTTGGCACTTGTGGAGATAACGAGGCAGTTAACATGTTTTAGGGCTGTTGTTCTAGCCTGGCTTACGGGATCAGAGCTGGTTTCCTATTCCTGTGTCTTCCTCTGGGTTTGCCTTTGCAAATGGCTGTGCCGGAAAGTTTGTATGGAGTTGAAGTAGCTGAATCTCATTTTTGTCACAGTGAATAAATTTCAGGGTAAATCTTAAGGTTTTGGCATCTGTATGGGCCTTGTTAAAAGTGTTTAGCTTTAGTGGAAGCTTGCACAATCTTCATTTCACACTCGTTCCTATGCAGGAGCCAATATTGCGACTGGTGAAGAGGTGGCCATCAAACTGGAATGTGTCAAAACCAAGCATCCCCAGCTCCACATTGAAAGCAAGTTCTACAAGATGATGCAGGGAGGAGGTGAGATGGGAAGGAAAGGATGGGGCCGGGGGAGTGGTTGAAGGAGGAAATTATTCTAGAGGGCCGTAGAAAGGAAATGATTTGGTGTTACATATGATCTTCTCAGCGGGGGATGCAGCAGTTTGCCTCTGTTCTATAGGCTTAATCTTTCTATTTCCCCAGTGGGTATCCCCTCCATTAAGTGGTGTGGAGCAGAGGGGGACTATAATGTGATGGTGATGGAGCTCTTGGGGCCCAGCTTGGAAGATCTCTTCAACTTCTGTTCCCGCAAATTTAGTCTCAAGACAGTTCTGCTCCTGGCAGACCAGATGGTGAGTTTCCTCTGAAGCATTTGTGCCTACTCTCCTTTTCTGTGCCTTTTTTTTTTTTTTTTTTCCCCCCTCCCATCCACTCTGCTCAAGATTCTGCCAGGTTTCTATTTCTTGATAAAGCTGTGGGCCTGGAATCTAGGCATTGCTGGCTTTTCTTGATCTCCATCCCTCCTTCCTTCCCCTGCTGCTCACCCTGCATTAGCATCATGTGCATAGATGCCTTAGCCTGTGTGATGAATGACTGGCATCACTACCTGTGTTGACTCAACTGCCTGTGCCCTGAGTTTAAGACCCTTAGCCGCTTTGGACCTTCTCCATTCCCACCCTATCAAAGTTTAAAAGATGACTGGTGTCAATATTGAAGCTTCAAGTTTTAGTCCATACAAACTTGCTTCTCATTCTGCCTTGTGGTGCTGCTGGTGACTTCCCCTGATGGAGGACTGGGCTGGCATGCAGGGTTGAATTCCATCTCCTGCATTTCCAGATCCTTCTGCCTCCAGAGAACGTCTTTTTCCTTGGCTTCTGTCTCTGATATTCTGTGGGAAAACGTCCCTTTTCCTGCTGTGACAGGCCAGTGTCCTGGACAGGATACTTTTGTTACCAGCTGTATTTATGATAAATTACCTTCTCGCTTGTCTCACGATTTATTTATTTACTCCCCACTCCAGATCAGCCGTATTGAGTACATTCATTCCAAGAACTTCATCCACCGGGATGTGAAGCCAGACAACTTCCTTATGGGCCTTGGCAAAAAAGGCAACCTAGTATACATCATAGATTTTGGGTTGGCCAAGAAGTACCGAGATGCCCGAACCCACCAGCACATCCCTTACCGGGAAAATAAGAACCTGACTGGCACAGCCCGTTACGCCTCTATCAACACCCACCTGGGAATTGGTGAGCCTGCTGTTGCCCCTTGGTGGGGCTTTCCTGGGGAGGGAGTGTGTCCCCAGAAGGAGGGGGTTGGGTTCTGTGCCTGCCTCCACTTCTGAACAGTGTTGAGATGGTGGGTAAATAACTGTTACCGTTGCGTTACCTCACCTGCCTCTTGTGTCACTCTGAGCTTCTGAATTGTCTTCTGGTATGTGTCTGTGTGCTGCTTAGTGCTTTGGGATCCTGTTTCAGCAGCGAGTCACCTCCCTGACTTTACTGCTACTAACTCTGCCTTGCACAATTTTTACAGGCTGGTGAGGTGTGTAACGGGAGACGTTCACAGGCACTGAGCCTTTAGGGATGTGTGCAATTGAAACCTCTCCTGTTGACTTCTGAGTGCCTTCATCAGTGGTTATTCTGTAGTTGACAGAGCTGGAGGATAGAGGCCCGTCGCAGTATGGCGATACTCCTGTTCCCCACCACTGAGGATGGGGACAGTCATGTGCTGGGAACATATAAGAAGCTGAAAATCTACTGCCTAGACATCCAGGCAGGTTTTATGATTGCAAGTTGGCTGTCACGGGCCTTCAGAATATGTGTGTGTCTGTGAACCATGCTGCTCCCTTCACCACTGAGAGAGACTGAGGTGGTGTCTATGGCTAGTCCTGTGGGGATAAAACTAGGCTGGGAAAGAGTGCTGAGAGGTCAGCCAGGTCTTACTCTGGTGGTGGCCATCATTCCAGGTTTTGTAAAAACCTCTTGCAGGTTAATACCCACAGTGCTTAAACCTCCTGAAGTCACCCAAACTCCTGTCCTGGGAAGGAGCCCCTGATGCTCAACACCTGATTACTGTGAGGAACAGAGGTGAAAACCTCTTGCAATTTTCTCTTTTGTTCCCAAGCAGATACTTCTCTCTGGTGTGTGACCTTTTTCCGCTGCTTGAGCTCAACTTTGTCCACAGTGCAAGAGTTCTGTAGTTACCACAGGGGCTGTTCTGAGCGGGGTGACTCAGTTCTGCTGCTGGTTGGCAAATCCGAAGAGCAGAAACACTGAAGCTGCCCTGCCTGTGGACCCAGGAAAACAGTTTCTGTGCTCACAGCTCAGTCTGTATCTCTGGGAGACCATATTCTGAAATGCATAAGCTGGGAATTTGAAAATCAGAGCAAGGAACTCAAAACTTGTTAAACTAACAGCTTCCACAGGATTTTGTGTCCTCATTCTTCCTAGGGAAAGCTTCCTTTCTTGTGGATGGTTACTCAGAAATCTGGAGTCAAGATTTGACCTCGGGAAAATAAAGCAGTTTCCCACTGTTTTCCTTGCTTAATACTGTATAATGGTAGACTGAAAATGCTTTATTTATATAAAAATGGGGAGTGTTGTGTGTTGAGAGTGGTCTGTGATCTCCTGACCTCTTCCACGTGGTAAAAATAGTTCTTGTGAGCTTTCCGAGTTGGTCTTCTGTATTTTGACTTGACCTGCTTATATATAACTGACTCTCCATCGAATTCTCAGTCGAGATTGCCACAGCCATGGTAACTGCCACAAGGAGACATGCACAAAATAATTCTCACTGCTATGTCTGTCGATTCTTTTGTGTGTGCCTGCTCTGTCTGAACTGATCACGAGGGGCTAAACGTCTGGTTGTAGGGTTGGGTTTTATTTTGAAGGGCTTTATTATTCATCCCACCCCAATTTAGCCCTGTACTACTGGTGCTTGGCTTGTGTATTGGGATGGACAAGCAATGTCTGAAGGCTAATCCAAAAGCAAATCACATATGCCATCGGTCTGAGCACGACCCTCGCTCTCTTTGTGCCCTTTGCTTCGGGAAAATCTGGGTGTGAGTTACTCTCTGCAACGGGTCTGGGGTGTGTTATCTCCACATTGTAGATAGTTCCCCTGTACGGCGTAAAGGTTACGTAACTTGCCCAGAGGAAAGGGGAGGGGGGTGTTGGGGTTGCAGCTGGAGTTCCTGTTTCTGAAGGCCTTGCCACAGAGCGCGTGACGGACGCGGCTGTGAGTTAGCGTTGTTACCATGGGAACCGTCGCTCCGAATTGTTTGACTCTTCAGAGCCTTGAGTTTTCTGTCTTAACATTACATTACTGTGCTTTAGGGAGAGGGAAGGAACCAGGTGCCGGCGTGTTGGTGGGACTGGAATAGCAAAGGGATAAATGCCTTTCTTTGAATGTGCAAGCGAAGGGTTGGGCATTCCGACGTCTGGAGGAAACGCATTCTTTGCCCAGTGACCGAGTGAAAAAGTAGTAGGCGAGATCGGGGAGGGTTTCCACAGCTGGAGACTTGCTGCTGTGGGAGTCATTGGACTGTGCAGGCTTTGCTTCATGCATTCCAGCCAATTTTCACATGCTCTGGGGATGAGAGTCTCTTGCACCCTCTGGTGCTTGTAAAGTCTGAAATAGATGCCCGGGGGTGCCCCAGGAGACAGTCTTGGAAGAAGCCTGGTGGGCTCTGGATGACAGGAGGCTGGAGGCAGGAGGCAGTTCTTCCCTAAACGTGTGTCCTAGGTGGCATCGGTGTAGGTTGAGCAGAGCATAAAGTTCTTCTGCTCATCCTGTCCTCTGTCACCCAATCCAGACTTTGGTGATTTTAAAAAGCTGTTGCCATGCAGTGGGGAGAGAAAGGGGGTGTGTAGTCCCAGCATGTGCAAAATGAGATCTGAGTACATAGCCAGGAAAACTTTTGCTTGGTTAAGACTGCTTTCATCTAGGCTGACCCCAGTGAAGACAGCTGATTTGTAGGGAGTCCTGCGGAACAACGTGGGAAGGTGACCTTGAGTGTCTTACAAAAGTAGCAGTCCCCCATCTATTGTAGGAGAGTTGAGAAGCTGAACTAAAATGGAGAGAGGAAGCGTTAGGTGGTGTCAGAGGTTATGAGTGTAATCGTGCTTCTGGACTGACTTGTTCTGGGTGCCCATTTACGTCACTTGTGTTTCTTTTTCTCAAACTGTAAAGACAGCTTTTGCTTGCGTCCCAGGCGTGCTGCTGCTGTTAGTCAATGATTGTCAAGCTTCTAAAAGCCAAAAGTAGTGATGTTAAGTAATGCCTCTTTGGTGTGTGGAGGTGAACTTTTTTCCTAACTAATTAATTACTCCACTTTTGCTGTCTAATGTTATCTAGTGTCCTGTAGCTGTTGGTGTATGAGGCCAGGCACCAAAAAAAAAAAAAAAAAGGGATATGGAAACTGTTGTTCTTCACCATCATCCAAGGTTTCATTCAGGTTCTTGTACTTAGGTGAAAGACACTACAGTGTTTTGAGGTAGCTTGACAACTGCGACCCCATCATTTTGGTGTTTCAGGCTCTTCGTGGACTTGAATCTCCCCAAAACTAAGTGGGCTACAATGACTGTTATCTACCTGAGAAATTGAGACTTAGGGATGTGACACAATCAGACATTTATCAGTCTGCATTTTAATAATTGGGTGTCCTGCTTACAGTTATTTTTCCTCGATCACTTTGCTCTCTCGAGGCACGGCTAAACTGTGTTTGCATGCATGTAATGGATCCTAGTGAGCTGCCTGCTTTGGTTTTGCAACCCCTCTTCTTGCCTCTAGTAAGGACATGTAGCATCCCCCACTGACTTCACTCTCCCTAACCTCAAATCTCTAATTCTGGCCTTCCCCAAATCACCAGGACTGTTCCTAGACATAAGTTCACAGAACGTCTCCTGTTGTTCTGGATGGGGTAGGTGGCTGTGCTTAAAGCTGCTGTGCTCCATGCGAATGGAGATGTGTGCTGCAGCCTACGTTAAGCAGTGTGGAGTTCAAGCAAGACTTTTGGGGGCAAGATCCTGATTTATTTCTGTAAAACCGAGTTGTCCGTTCAGCAGGTTTTTCTGGTTCCTGCCCTGCCTTTCCCTGCTTCTCTGAGGAGCACCCCCTAGAGCTCCAGACAGGGAACCCACAGTTTCAGACTTTAAAGCTACAGCCTGGATAAGTCAGGGGTTGGCTAATTGCAGGATTAAGGAGGTTACCTTTGTCACCTCTGCTTTCAGGCCCTGGATGTGCTTTCTGACTCCCAGTTCCACTGGCCTGCTGTCTCAGGATATGTGTCGTCATCAAATGTTGTTTAGTTTTATTTATTTGGTATGCATGGTGTGTAATCACAGCCCTCTGAGAGTGCATGTATCCCAGCCTCAGGCTAAATACAAAACTGTGGGTTTCTTCTCCCTTCTCCCTTTGTAGTGTCTTAAGCATCTCCCAGCCAGTCATGTAGTTATCTTTGGCAGCTGCCTGATAAGATTAGGAAGCATTAGCCCCTTTAAAGTGGGCAACACAAGGCAGTAAGTTAGTGAGGTCAAAAAATGCTGTTATTTCTGCATGCTCCAAGTTAAAACATTTGGGGGAATTGTATGTCATCTCCCTTCTCTACTGCTGTCTTGGAACATGGTGTTTTTATGGCATTCCATGCACTTTGAACCAAAGGCTCTCTCCTCTTAGTTATGGAGTGATTACACCCTCCTTTTCTTCTGCAACCACAGTGAGGGTTTTTTTCCCCTAATATTTTTAATTTGACAAGCCTCCTAGTCCTCAAAAAAACCAAACAATCCCACACCCCCCAAACAAAACCAAACCCAAACAAACGAACAAAACCACCAAAACCAACCAACAACAACAAAAACCACAACAACCAACAAAAAAACAAATCACCCAAAACCCCCAAACACTAGGAAGTTATGAGAGGCATGCAGAAGGAAGTCTCATGATGACCCACAGCTCGCACCAGTACATCTGGACACTGAGATCTGTGATCTGCTGCAGCTACTCCTTCGTCAGGGTTCACGTCAGCTAGCAGAGTAAGGGGAGCTGTAATAATCGACTGACCTTTGGATGGGGCAAGTGGTAGGTAGCATGTAACTGATATTGAGAATTAACCCACAGACCAACACATAATCTGCAGCACCTTCTAGAACCTGGCGCTGAATCTAGCAAAATGTGCTGTAGTAGTAAATGAATCTAAAAGATAAATCTCTTGAGTCTTTTCTCTACCTCTGTGTTCTTTCTCAAGCCATATTTTACCTCTGCTTTCTATTTAAGTTGCTGAGGAGTCACTAGTTCCTCCTTCTGCCCTGTGTAAGGAATACCAGCAGGTTAATTAGAAGATGTGTTTGAAAGGGTTGGGCTTACCTCTGTTAGCTTTGTCTTTCTGCAACTGCCTCTGCCATGACTAATACTCAGGGTGATGATTCTGGGTGGAAAAGTGTAGGTGCCCTTCCTCTGGGACTGGGACGAGCAAAGTAGGTAGTGTCACTGCAGCACTTCTTGAGCTGTTGGAGTCTTGTCTGAATTAAGTCTTGTCCGAGTGAGGAGGTAGTCAAGAGTAATTACTCATTTATGAAGTGGGTTGGGCTGTATGGGGAGAGAACCACTTTAACTCTTGCAGTATGAACATCCCCACAGGAATATGTACTGGAATGTCTTCTACAAGTTTGTCTATCCATAGGAATCTACCAAAGGAGAGAGGTGGTTTCTTTCGTTCTGTGTTCGCATTCAGAGCTCTGTGACTGCCAAAGCAGTATTGACTGCTCCTCACTCCTTGCCCCTTTATAACTTGTTCCCACAGAACAAAGTCGCCGTGATGACCTGGAGAGCCTGGGCTACGTTCTCATGTACTTCAACCTGGGATCACTGCCCTGGCAGGGCCTCAAGGCTGCCACCAAGCGCCAAAAGTACGAGAGGATCAGTGAGAAAAAGATGTCAACACCCATTGAGGTGCTCTGCAAAGGGTACCCTTGTAAGTGCTCATGTCTTGGTGGCTGTCTTGTCTGATGCATGGCTTGCTCTCCTGCTGAATCCCCGTAGAGTTTTGAGTCCTGAAGGGCAATGCTCAGTACCCTCAGACCAGGATGTGCTGCTGATACTGGTGATCAGGGTAAGAGACCAATGGTGACACACTTGTGTTTCAGAAGTGGGAAACGTAGGTGTGTTTGTGGAGAGTCAAGGCCTGTGTTAGTAAGAACATGAGAGTGGTGAGAGGTATCTTTAGGACCTCAGAAACAGTCTGGAAGAGGAGTGGGCAATTAGGTGAGGTCTGATGATGATCCTGAGTTACTCTGGGTAATGAGGATGAGGGCCAACTGTGATGAATCCCAGAAATAACCTGACAGTGAAGTGGCAAATTCAGTTCTTTTGTATGTAAACGTGACGTAATGTATGTGAGGAGAGAGTAGAAGGCTTGGTCCTCATGTCACATGCAGAATAGTGGGCTCTGAGCTGACTGGCGCCACTCACCAATAAGTTGTTGCAGTGACAATAGATGGTTCTGTGAAAGGATCAGCTTTGTGCTTAGTGGCTACTGAGGAAAGCAGCTTAGGTGTTAGGAATTACTAGGAAAGAAAAGAAGCCCAAACAGGGTGCATAAACCTATGGTCCACTCCCACCTCGGATGCGCTGTGCAGCTCCATTCCATCCCACTATTTCAGAACGGGTGCTGTAGAACAGGAAAAAAAGCCCAGGAAAGGCCAAAAGAGTGATCAGAAGTGAGGCCATTTCTATACAAGGAATGAGTTTGCTGTAACTTGGAAAAGAGGTGATTATAGAGATGATAAAAGTCTACACTCTTGCAATTCCTCCAGAAGTTTGAATGGGAGCTTATCATTTGGTGGCCCCAGAAATGAACCCCCAGGTTCCTGCTAGCTTCAAAATAAAACAATGTGGTTCTTCACACAGCCAGTAGTAGACCCGTGGAACTCATTCCCAGAAGATGTTGTGGATACTTAAAGCTTACAGGAGTTCAAGGAGGGATTGGACAACTATGTGGAAGAGAAATCCCCACTGAGGGTTGCTAAATTAGTAGAAACCACATTCAGATAAGGAAGTTCCCTGATCTGAAAGTAGGTGGAAGCTGGGCTAATGTCATAGAAGTCTTCAGACACGCTTGCCCCAGTCTTTCTCCTCTGTAGCTGTCTACTTCTGGCCACTGCTTAAGACAAGCTACTGAACTAGGAGGACCTCTGGTGTGTTTTGAGCTTCCCAAAGCTCACCTCCACCTGTTCTTTAGGTCTGCGTTCTTACTCTCCTTCAGAAGGCTCCATGACTTACTGCCTCTTGCTTGGAAAAGCATCCAGAAAAGAGGTGTGCGAGCATTTCCCCTGGTAAAAGTAGGGATGGGGTCTCCTTGGTGGCCAAAGCACTGCAACCAGCGGGTTGTGTTTTCGTTAACCGGCTCTGTGTTTGTGCCATCCTGGTGCAGTGCAGCACACCACAGCTGACAGGCCACAGTGGCTCTCTGGTGGGACCAGGGAATTCGGATGTTGTTCGATAACCAAGTGTTCTCTGCGCTCTCCAGCTGAGTTCTCAACATACCTCAACTTCTGCCGCTCGCTGAGGTTTGATGATAAACCTGACTACTCATACCTGCGGCAGCTCTTCCGCAACCTCTTCCACCGCCAAGGCTTCTCCTACGACTACGTCTTTGATTGGAACATGCTTAAATTTGTGAGTGTGTCTGGTGAAAGGGCTGGAGGGACAGGGATCGATTTGTATCATGGAGGTGGGGGAGAGAGGTTGGAAACTGCCTGCTACTTGTACTCTGGTGAGCAGCTTAAGAAGGAGGAGATGGTAGAGTGAAAAGAGGCGGAGTTGTTTGGTGGTGCTAACTGGGGGATATAGCTACTGTTGTCTTAGTGAGCGTGTCTGATGGAGCATATGTGTCAATAGATCTATAGGTGGGTTGAGATAACTTTTCAGGAGAACTATGTAACTGACAGCCACGTGGGGTGTGGGGGTTTCTCTCCTCTTCAGGGAGCAGCCAGGAATCCTGAGGATATGGACCGGGAGCGGCGAGAGCATGAGCGAGAAGAGAGGATGGGGCAGCTCCGGGGGTCAGCCACACGAGCGCTGCCCCCTGGCCCGCCTGCCGGAGCCACTGCCAACCGCCTTCGCAATGTCACTGAGCCCATGGCCTCCACCCCCACCTCCCGAATCCAACAGTCCGGTGAGCAGGGTGGGAGAGGTGGGGGATGGTGAAACCCCTGTTGTTGGCCGGAAACCAAAACTCTTGACTGATAACCCTCGTCTCGCGTTTCTCTGCCTCAACAGGAAACACGTCCCCCAGAGCGATCTCAAGAGTGGACAGGGAACGGAAGGTTAGCATGAGGTTACACCGAGGAGCTCCTGCCAATGTCTCCTCATCTGACCTCACAGGGCGGCAAGAAGTGTCACGGATTTCAGCATCACAGGTGAGTCCCTGCTGCGGTTTTCATGGCCTTGGCATGGATGTTCAAGAAGGACTACGGGCCTCGTAGCAGTTTTTACCTGATCTGCTGGAGCTGAGATGAGCCTGAAGCTTTTAATGTGGTGAGGGGAGTGGTAACAAGTTACACCTCCAGTCTTCAGCTACATACTCAGTTACAGGCCATACTCAGTGTCATCATGGAGGGAAGGGACACCATCTGGAAGGACCTTGGCAGGCTTGAGTGGTGGGCCCACGCTAACCTCATGAAGTTCAGCGAGGCCAAGTGCAAGGTCCTGCACATGGGTTGGGGCAATCCCACACACAAATACGGGCTGGGTGGAGTATGGATAGAGTGTAGTCCTGAGGAGAAAGACTTGGGGGTGCTCGACATGAGACAGCAATGTGCTAGTGCAGCCCAGTAGGCCAAACGTATCCTGGGCCGCATCAAAAGAAGCGTGGCCAGCACATTGAGGAAGATGATTCTCCCCCTCTACTCTGCTCTTGTGAGGCTCCACCTGGAGTACTGCATATACAGCTCTGGAGCTCCCAACACAAGAAGGAAGTGGACTTGTTGGAGTGAGGCCAGAAGAGGGCCACAAAGGTAATTAGAGGGCTGGAACACCTCTCTGAAGACAGGCTGAGAGAGTTGGGGGTGTTCAGCCTTGAGAAGAGAAGGCTCTGGGAGACCTTATTGCAGCCTTCCAGTATCTGAAGGGGGACAGGGGCTTGTAGTGATAGGAGGAGAGGTAATGGCTTCAAACTGGAAGAGGTTAGATTTAGATTAGAAATTAGGAAGAAGTTCTTTACCCTGAGGATGGTGAGACAGATTGCCCAGGGAAGTTTTGGATGCTCCATCACTGGATATGTCGACACTACTTTGGACGAGGCTCTGAGCAACCTGGTCTAGTGGGAGGTGTCCCTGCCCATGGCAGGGGGGTTGAAACTAGATGATCTTTAAGGTCCATTCCCACACAAACCATTCTGTGGCTCTGTGATCTTAGTTCTGCTTTGCTGGGAGTAAGTCTTCATCTGATTTTCTTCTAGACTGCAGTGGTTTGGAGAAGTGAAACAGTAAACTCTTGGGAGGGAGGGTGTCTTGAGAAAAACATGCAGCCTCTCTGTTTTGGCATCCTTGTGCCTTTCTCTTCCTCTCCATCTCTTACCTACTCTTCTGATTTCTCTTGCAGACAAGTGTGCCATTTGATCACCTTGGGAAGTGAGGAGCAATTGCCACTGGACCAGTGTTTGCTTAGGTGAGCCTGTCCTCGTGCCTGGGATCCCCCAAGGAGAGAATTGCTGGCACTGGGGATTAGGTTAAGGCTTTGCTGATGCTGTGGGAGATTGGTACATTTCCTTTCCTTGTCCTTCCTTTTCCTTGGAGCTTGGGTTTTTTTGACTTCAGAGAGAAGAATAAGATTTGCTGCCAAAACCTTGAGGGGATGTATTATCTTGGGTATGAACGTGGCTTCCATTTCTCCAGGAGGGTAGGGAGGGTGGAGAAGGTGCTGGGCTGGGGAGCCATTTCATTAGTTCCTCATGAATGCTACTCTGGCAGTGTGATTGGGTTGGGGAGGAGAGTGCTGAGCTTGTGGTCAAGTGTGTGAGACTTAGCCGACTAGCAAGTGCCTCCTTGCAGAGGCACAGTAACTGGACAAGGTACTCCAAGGGGTGACAGGAGTACAGAAGAAAGGGCTGATTGGATTTGTTACACTCTAGTTGGAAGTGCTGGGAGGAGCCTTTTCTCCTAACATCTTTCCCTTTTTTCCCCCCCCTCTCTTCTTGATTCTCTTTCTAGTGTCTTCACTGTATTTTTCTTTTAAAAAACAAAAAACTCAAAAAAAAAAAAAAAAAAAAAAAAAAAAAAAAAAACAAACCGACCGACAGGATTTCTTTTTGCCAACGAGGAGGAGTGGAGCTGTGCCCCCGCGCTGGCCTGAGCCGTTCCGAGAGGGCCGCAGGCGTCCCCAGCGTGAGCGCCTCTGAGGAGCTGATGACGCCAGAGCCGGGCGGGATCGCCTCTGCTGCCCCCCCTGCACCCCCCCCGCCCCCCCCCGGCACGACCGCCGCCCCCGCGCCCCCCTCCCTACCCCCTGGTCCCCGGTAGTTTTTTTCTCTCCCCCTTCCTTTTTTTTTCCTTTTTTTTTTTTTTTTCTTCTCTTCCTGGATATCTTCTCCTACTTTATTTTTAGTTTTAATTATTGTTTTCAAATCATATGGTTTCTAGCTATATAAATTTTAACTTTGTTCACCTTTTTGTCCGAGGGCAGGTGATGGTGAGGGAGGTGGGTTTTTGTGTGGGGTTGTTTTTCTTTTTTTTTTTTGGGAGGGGCGAGGAGGGTTGGTTGGGTTTTTTTTGGTTTTTGTTTTGTTTTTCAGGAGCCTCGTGGGCCAGGAGGGAGTCAGATTCTAGCCACACTTGATGGTAGAAGTCTGATTTTTATTATTATTATAGCAGAATTTATTTTCTCAAGCATTAAATGAATTTTAAACTGTGAGGGGAATTGTGGCAACAGCCTAATCGGTGACTTGGGCTTCCTTGACCTTGGGTGGCTTCTCTGAGGTTTGCTTTCAGCTGTCGGGAGGAGCGCCAGACTTCCCTGATCTAAGCAGCCCTCATGTGCTGAGGGATCTGTGGAGCATCACCGGGTCCCATGGAGGATGGGAGGACTGGAGCTGAAATACAGGGAGAAATACACTTCCCTGCAGTGGGGTCTTTTTTTTTTCTTTTCTTCTCCTGTCTGGCTGTGCGTGTTTTTCCATTTCATTTTATTTTTTAATTAAAACTTGTTTTAATTCCTGCGGAGAGAATGTGGGACTGGAGGAGGAGAGAGGGGCACACAGAAATTGGAGTTGGGTGTTCTGTCAGAACGATGGCTCTTGCTCTCTCCTTCCCTCATGCAGCCCCAAGTAAGATCCACCGTACATGCACAATCCCTTCCTGCCCTCTCCCA